>SJYW01014434.1:618929-646234 GCA_006410735.1 Raphicerus campestris
GTTATGACCAATCTAGATAGCATATTGAAAAGCAGAGACATTACTTTGCCAACAAAGGTCTGTCTACTCAAGGCTATGGTTTTTCCAGTGGTCATGTATGGATGTGAGAGTTGGACTGTGAAGAAAGCTGAGTGCCGAAGAATTGATGCTTTTGAACTGTGGTGTTGGAGAAGACTCTTGAGAGTCCCTTGGACTGCAAGGAGATCCAACCAGTCCATCCTAAAGGAGATCAGTCCTGGGTGTTCATTGGAAGGACTGATGCTGAAGCTAAAACTAATACTTTGGCCACCTAATGTGAAAAGCTGACTCATTTGAAAAGACCCTGATGCTGGGAAAGATTGAGGGCAGGAGGAGAAGGGGACGACAGAGAATGAGATGGCTGGATGGCATCATCGACTCAATGGACATGGGTTTGGGTGGACTCGGGGAGTTGGTGATGGACAGGGAGGCCTGGCGTGCTGCGGTTCATGGGGTCACAAAGAGTCGGACAAGACTGAGTGACTGAACTGAACTGAACAGAATTCCAGCCATGAAATTAAAAGATGCTTGCTTCTTGGAAAAAAAAACTATGACAAACCTAGACAGTGTGTTAAAAAGCAGAAACATCACTTTGCTGACAAAGGTCTCCATAGTCAAAGCTATGGTTTTTCCAATAGTCATGTACAAATGTGAAAGTTGGACCATAAAGAAGGCTAAGCACCAAAGAATTGATGTTTTCACATTGTGGTTCTGGAGAAGACTCATGAGAGTCCCTTGTATAGCAAGGAGATCAAACCAGTCAATCTTAAAGGAAATCAACCCTGAATATTCATTGGAAGGACTGATACTGAAGCTGAAGCTCTGATACTTTGGCCACCTGATGCAAAGAGCTGACTTATTGAAAAAGACCCTGCTGCTTGGAAAGATTGAGAGCAAGAGGAGAAGGGGTCAACAAAGGATGAGATGGTTTGATGGCATCATTGATTCAATGGACATGAGTTTGAGCAAACTACAGGAGATAATGAAGGAAAGGGAAGCCCGAGGTTGCAAAGAGTCAGACATGACTGAGAGACTGAACATTAATTCATTCATGAGGGCTCTGCCCTCATAACTTGATCATCTACCAAAGGCTCTATCTTCTAATACCATCACACTGGGGATTAGGATTTAAATGTATGAATTTTAGGAAGACACAAATGTTCAGTTTGTAAACAGCAATTAGTACATAAAAGAAATAAAAGGAAACCAGATTGTAAAGGAGAAGTAAAACTGTCTCTAGTCACAAATTACATGATTTTGTATATAGAAAATTCTAATGAAACCACCAAAAAATTACTGACTGTGCTAAGTTGTTTCAGTCATGTCCAACTCTGCAATACTACAAACCATAGCTGTCAGGCTCCTCTGTCCATGGCATTTCCCAGGCAAGCGTACTGGAGCAGGTTGCCATTACCTCCTCCAGGGGATCTTCCCAACTCAGGGACTGAACCAGCATCTCTTAGGTCTCCTGCATTGGCAGGCAGGCTCTTTACCACTAGCACTACCTGGGAAGCCCCAAAAGACTGCTGCTGCTGCTGCTGCTAAGTCGCTGCAGTCGTGTCTGACTCTGTGCGACCCCATAGATGGCAGCCCACTAGGCTCCCCCATCCCTGGGATTCTCCAGGCAAGAATACTGGAATGGGTTGCCATTTCCTTCTTCAGTGCATGAAAGTGAAAAGTGAAAGTGAAGTTGCTCAGTTGTCCAACTCCTAGCAACCCTATGGACTGCAGCCTACCAGGCTCCTCCGTCCATGGGATTTTCCAGGCAAGAGTACTAGAGTGGGGTGCCCTTGCCTTCTCCGCAAAAGACTACTAGAACTAATAAATTGTTGGCAAAGTTACAGAATACAAAATAAATGACACAAAAATAAACTGTATTTCACACACTTGCAATGAACTATCCAAAAATAAATTATGAAAACAATTCACAATAACATTAAAAAGAGTAAAACAGTCACCAAATAAATTAACAAAGTACAAAATTTATATGCTGAAGACTACAAAACTTTATTGAAAGAACAGCTAAACAAATACATTTAAGTACGCCATGTTTATGGATCAGAAGACTTAATACAAAAACCACTACAATATTTTGAAGTAATTAGCCTCCAATTAAAATAAATAAATTATTTTAAAAGATAGTAATAATCCCCAAACTTATCTCTACAAATTCAAAACAAAATCTACTCAGAATCCTAGCTAACTTCTTTGCAGAAATTAAAAGGCAATTTGAAACTCATATGGAATTGCAAGTGACCCAGAATAGCCGATACAAAGCAGAAAAAGGAGGACAAATGAAGGACTCACACTTTGAGTTCTGACAGTTACTACAAAGCAATGTTAATCAGAATGTGAAACTGATGTACAGCTGCTGCTGCTAAGTCACTTCAGTCATGTCAGACTCTGTGCGAATCAATAGACGGCAGCCCACCAGGTTCTGCCATCCCTGGGATTCTCCAGGCAAGAACACTGGAGTGGGTTGCCAATTCCTTCTGCAATGCATGAAAGTGAAAAGTGAAAGTGAAGTAGCCCAGTAGTGTCCGACTCCTAGTGACCCCATGGACTGCCGCCTACCAGGTTCCTCCATCCATGGGATTTTCCAGGCAAGAGTACTGGAGTGGGTTGCAATCGCCTTCTCCAACTGATGTACTAATGGGTATCTAAATCAATGCAACAGAAATGAGAGGCCGGAAGTAAACTCACACATCAATGGTTAACCAATTTTCCACAAGAGTGTCAACACCATCCAAGGGAGAAAGAAAAGTCTTTTCAACAAATGGCATTGGGGACAACTGATTAGCCAAATACAAAAGAATTAGACTAAAACTTGACCTCACATTGTATTCTAAACTGAAAACAAAATAAATCAAAGACCAAAATGTAAAAACTAGAATTATACAACTTTTCAAAGAAAACATAGAAGTAAATCTTCATGACTTGAGATTTGGCAAAGGATTCTTAGATACACCAAAAGGACAAACAACAAGAGAAAAAACTGACAAATCAGACTTCATCAAAATTAAAAAGCTCTCTGCTTCAAAGGACACTACCAAGAAAATAAAAACAATAACCCACAGAATGGGAAAAAATACTTGCAAATCCTATATCTGAAAAAAGATGTATCTAGAATATATAAAGAACTCTTACTCATAAAGAATTCAATAATTTTAAAAACTCACTTTACAAATAGGTAAAGGCTCTGAATAAGCATTTTTGCCTAGGAAGATACACGAATAACCAGTAAGAACTTCAAAAGATATTCAACACCATTTGTCATCAGGGAAATGCGAATTAAAACCACAGTAAGATTCCTAGTCATACCCACCAGGATGGCTACAGTCAAAAAGTCATATAACAAGTGTTGGTTAGAAAGTGGGGAAATCAGGACCTTCTTGAATATGAAGCTGGTGGTAATTTAAAATGGTGCAGCCACTTTGGTAAACAATCTGGCAAATTACTCCAACAATCCAATATAGTTACAGTATGACCCACCAACTCTTCTTCTAGGTATATAACCAAAAGAAATTAAAACATACATCCACATAAGAACTTTTAATACATGAATGTTTATAGTAACATTATAATAGGCCAAGTTAGAAACAACCCAGACATCCATCAACTAATGAATTAATTAACAAAATGCAGTTTAGCCACACAATGGAATATTGTTCAGCCATAAAAAGTAAGAAAGTGCTGATGAATTCTGCAACATGGACAAACTGTGAAAATACTATGCTAAGGGAAAGAAGTCTGTGACCAAAGACCACATATGCCATTATTCTGTTCATATGAATTCTCTAGGATAGAGAAATCGACAGAGTCAGAAATCAGATCAATGGTTGCTTATGGCTGGGAGGTTGGTGATTAGGAGGTTAGAAGGATGACAGTTAAGAGTATGAGGTTACCTTTTAAGGTAACGAAACTGCTCAAACTTTACTGTGGTGATGGTTGTACAAATTTATGAATACACTAAAAAGCATTGGATTGTATATTTTAAGTAATGGTGTAGTATATGAATTATATTTAGTGAAGCTGTTTAAAAACATTTGCGCCATTGGCTATTGGGTTCAGCTTACCCTAACTAATACAACCCATAATCTCACAATCCACTTATATGCTTATTTTGCCATATATCCTCTATACTTTATATGCATGATATACTTTTTTAAAAATTATTTTTAATGTGCATTTTTCACTTAATTATAACTATGTCAATAAATATGCTTTTTCTTGTTTTATTTACTACTGAGCATTCCATTTCATTTTCTGTTTATTATAGTTTAAAATCTTGAGTTGACAGGGTTTTTTTTCTTTCAATTTTAATTTTTCCATGGCATATCAATTTTTTAACTCTTTTTTTCATCTCTTTTTTGTTGTTGTTTTACCTTCTGAAAGATTCCCTTAGCTTTAATACCAATGTCTCTAGCATGTTTTAAATTTACAACCTTCTATCTTTTTCTCTGAATGTTCCTTTTTATACTGCCTTATTCTGTTTCATGAACGTAAAATCTTCTCCTATGCTTCTGAAGATATTAATTATAGGCTTTTAAGTCCGTCTGACCTCCACATTGCTTTCTCTGAGTTCTTTTCTTTTTTTCCTTCTGTTTGTTCATTTCACTCTCTGTGTTTCATCAGAATGTTACTCTAAATACATGTTCTTCACTGGCTTTCTGTTCTTGTTTAAAGTGAAAGTGTTAGTCACTCAGTCACATCCAGTTCTTTGCAACCCTTTGTACTGTAGCCCACCAGGCTTCTCTGTCTATGGGATTTTTCAGGCAAGAATACTGGAGTGGGTTGCCATTTCTTCCCCAGGGGATCTTCTCAACCCAGGGATTGAACCTGGGTCTCCTTCATTGCAAGTAGATTCTTTACCATCTGAGCTACCAGGGAAGCCCAGTTCTTGTTTAGAAGTGCAGCACTAAAACATGACTGGAAACTCTTTGTGTAGGGGTGCAGTATGCTAACTGCTGAGCACACAGTACACTCAGGGGGAGGAGAGTTGGACTCCTCTGTTGTCGTTTCTCTAATATTAGTGTCTGGAGTTCTCTTATCTCACTCTAGACAATGTCTCCAGGCAGAAGTCCTCCAACCTCCAAGCTTGTATTCTTACATATGGCTGCCTGCATGCTGGTTGCTGGGAAAGGTAAGGGGCCTGGAGGGTCACCCCACTCAGCATGCAGTTTTCCTTGATCCCTTGTTTATCCCCCTGCCTTACTTCTATCTTTTGCTGTGTGGCCATCTGCAAGCTCAGATCTTCTACATTTCAGTCTCTTCCCAGGGAATCTTTCTCCCTCAACCGCTCTGATCAGTTCTCCATCCTGATCTCTGAAATGAAGACTCTCCTCTCCAAGTCCTCAATAATCTCCATCTTGCAAAATCCAAAAGATGTTTTTCCATTCTCATCTCATTCATCCTCTCAGAAGAATTAGACAAAGTTTAGTATTCCCTCTTTCTAGAAATTCCTTGTTTTCTATGACAAGAGAGCTCTCTCCCCTCTTGCCTTCTGCTGAATTCCTTTCTGTGATTCACTTCCCACAGTGCCAAACAAACAGGCCACTCTACTGCCTAAGCACAGTGAAGCATCTAATCCCAATTCAAAGCATCCAGTTTCCTTAACGTGAACCCAAAAGCTCCACAGAAACTCTCCCTACTTGCCCCTCCAGCTCATTTCTGCCCACCTTCTGCCCATGCACTCTGCCCCAGCCAGCCTGGCCTTCTTTCTATGTCTCAAACACACTCAACTTGTCCCCTGGGGAGTCTTTTTCTAAAAAATAAATATATTTATTTTAATTGGAGGTTAATTACTTTACAATATTGTAGTGGTTTTTGCCACAAATCGACATGAATCAGCCACAGGCGCACATGTCTCATGCATCAAGCCTGGACCGGTGATCTGCTTCACATATGATAATATACAAGTTTCAATGCTACTCTCGCAAATCATCCCACCCTTGCCTCCCCCCACAGAGTCCAAAAGACTGTTTTTTATATCTGTGTCTCTTATGCTGTCTCGAATGTAGGGTCATCATTACCATCTTTCTAAATTCCATATATATCCATTAGTATACTATATCGGTGTTTTTCTGACTTACTTCACTCTGTATAAGTCTCCAGTTTCATCCACCTCATTAGAACTGATTCAAATGCCTGTTTTTTTTTAATGGCTGAGTAATATTCTATTGTGTATATGTACCACAGCTTTCTTATCAATTCATCTGCTGATGGACATCTAGGTTGCTTCCATGNATGGAAAAGAAATGCAAAAAAGAAAAATGGCTGTCTGAGGAGGCCTTACAAATAGCTGTGAAAAGAAGAGAAGCAAAAAAAGGAAAGATTTACTATATAGCATGAGGAATTAACTATATTCAATATCTTATAATGGGCTTCCCAGGTGGTGCAGTGATAAAGAATCTGCCTGCCAATGCCAGAGACACAGGAGACTTGGGTTAGATCCTTAGGTCAAGAAAATCCCTTAGAGGAGGAAATGGCAACCCACTCTTGCCTGGAAAGTCTCATGGACAGAGGAGCCTGGTGGGCCTCAGTGCATGGGGTCACAAATAATCAGACATACCTGAGCATGCACACACGTAATATTTTATAATAACTTTTAATGGAATATATGCAAAAAAGTTGACCCTTATGCTATACACCTGAAACAAACACAATATTTTAAACCAACACTACTTCAATAAAATAAAATTATGCAATATTACTTTGATTACTATTTATACCCTTTCTATCTGAATCCCCTACAAGAATGGAAACTTCACGTGGACAGAGTGTTATTTGTTTGGCCTGCAAGTGCCATCAACTGGTGCCTGATATATGGTGGGTTCCTGGTAAGTATCCACTTCGGGAACACATGAAGTATGTTCTAAGCTCTCCATGGGAAGTATTGCAATACAGAACAAGAAGGATCCATTTTCAGTTCAGACTGCCACCTAGATGGAACTCTTTCCAGTAGAACAGATTTAAAATGCTCCTGGAGAGATTGGGATTGATATACATATATAGNCAGAAATGCTATGGACCTAGCTGCTGCTGCTGCTAAGTCACTTCAGTCGTGTCCAACTCTGTGTGACCCCATACACGGCAGCCCACCAGGCTCCACCGTCCCTGGGATTCTCCAGGCAAGAACACTGGAGTGGCTTGACATTTCCTTCTCCAATGCTTGAAAGTGAAAAATGAAAGAGAAGTCACTCAGTCGTGTCCGACTCTTCGCGACCCCATGGACTGCAGCCTACCAGGCTCCTCTGTCCATGAGATTTTCCAGGCAAGAGTACTGGAGTGAGGTGCCATCACCTTCTCCTATGGACCTAACAGGGAAGGAAATCCAAAAAAGAGAGGATATGTGTATACATCTAGCTGACTTACTCTGTTGTACAGCAGAAACTAACACAACATGGTAAACAACTCTACTCCAATAAAAACTGATGAAAACAAATAAAATGTTCCTTGACCACCATGGTCCCCAAAACCACTCATCACATCACAGAGTACAGCATTTCTCCCCAGAAAGACAGAGGACACACCTCACAGAGCCATTGCTCATCAGTAGTTAAAAGCAGGCACCTAGGAAGTAGTAAAAATCTTCCATTGAAATTAGTTAAGAAAAACTCACTGCCTTTAAACAGAACTTTGGACAAGTACACAAGTAAATACTAAGAATTTAGCATAAATCCCTGAAGTATGTGGACAGGCAGAAAAGCTATACAAAATAGCCTGAAAGTCTCCTTTCTTATTCCCACTGATTGTGGGGTTCTAGCCACTTTCTTTATAGACATGCTCTATACAGCCAGCAAAAACAAGACTGGGAGCTGACTGTAGCTCAGATCACAAACTCCTTATTGCCATATGCAGACTTAAACTGAAGAAAGTAGGGAAAACCACTAGACCATTCAGGTATGACCTAAATCACATCCCTGATGATTATACAGTAGAAGTGAGAATAGATTCAAGGGATTAGATCTGATAGAGTGCCTGATGAACTAAGAACAGAGGTTCATGACATTGCACAGGATGCAGTGATCAGGACCATCCCCAAGAAAAAGAAATGCAAAAAGGCAAAATGGTTCTCTGAGGAGGCCTTACAAATAGCTGTGAAAAGTAGAGAAGTGAAAAGGCAAAGGAGAAAAGGAAAGATATACCCATTTGAATGCAGAGTTCCAAAGAATAGCAAAGAGAGATAAGAAAGCCTTCCTCAGTGATCAATGCAAAGAAATAGACGAAAACAATAGAATGGGAAAGACCAGTAATTCAAGTAAATTAGAGATACCGAGGGAACATTTCACGCAAAGCTGGGCTCAATAAAGGACAGAAATGCTATGGACCTAGCTGCTGCTGCTGCTAAGTCACTTCAGTCGTGTCCAACTCTGTGTGACCCCATAGACGGCAGCCCACCAGGCTCCACCGTCCCTGGGATTCTCCAGGCAAGAACACTGGAGTGGCTTGACATTTCCTTCTCCAATGCTTGAAAGTGAAAAATGAAAGGGAAGTCACTCAGTCGTGTCCGACTCTTCGCGACCCCATGGACTGCAGCCTACCAGGCTCCTCTGTCCATGAGATTTTCCAGGCAAGAGTACTGGAGTGAGGTGCCATCACCTTCTCCTATGGACCTAACAGGGAAGGAAATCCAAAAAAGAGAGGATATGTGTATACATCTAGCTGACTTACTCTGTTGTACAGCAGAAACTAACACAACATGGTAAACAACTCTACTCCAATAAAAACTGATGAAAACAAATAAAATGTTCCTTGACCACCATGGTCCCCAAAACCACTCATCACATCACAGAGTACAGCATTTCTCCCCAGAAAGACAGAGGACACACCTCACAGAGCCATTGCTCATCAGTAGTTAAAAGCAGGCACCTAGGAAGTAGTAAAAATCTTCCATTGAAATTAGTTAAGAAAAACTCACTGCCTTTAAACAGAACTTTGGACAAGTACACAAGTAAATACTAAGAATTTAGCATAAATCCTTGAAGTATGTGGACAGGCAGAAAAGCTATACAAAATAGCCTGAAAGTCTCCTTTCTTATTCCCACTGATTGTGGGGTTCTAGCCACTTTCTTTATAGACATGCTCTATACAGCCAGCAAAAACAAGACTGGGAGCTGACTGTAGCTCAGATCACAAACTCCTTATTGCCATATGCAGACTTAAACTGAAGAAAGTAGGGAAAACCACTAGACCATTCAAGTATGACCTAAATCACATCCCTGATGATTATACAGTAGAAGTGAGAATAGATTCAAGGGATTAGATCTGATAGAGTGCCTGATGAACTAAGAACAGAGGTTCATGACATTGCACAGGATGCAGTGATCAGGACCATCCCCAAGAAAAAGAAATGCAAAAAGGCAAAATGGTTCTCTGAGGAGGCCTTACAAATAGCTGTGAAAAGTAGAGAAGTGAAAAGGCAAAGGAGAAAAGGAAAGATATACCCATTTGAATGCAGAGTTCCAAAGAATAGCAAAGAGAGATAAGAAAGCCTTCCTCAGTGATCAATGCAAAGAAATAGAGGAAAACAATAGAATGGGAAAGACCAGTAATTCAAGTAAATTAGAGATACCGAGGGAACATTTCACGCAAAGCTGGGCTCAATAAAGGACAGAAATGCTATGGACCTAGCTGCTGCTGCTGCTAAGTCACTTCAGTCGTGTCCAACTCTGTGTGACCCCATACACGGCAGCCCACCAGGCTCCACCGTCCCTGGGATTCTCCAGGCAAGAACACTGGAGTGGCTTGACATTTCCTTCTCCAATGCTTGAAAGTGAAAAATGAAAGGGAAGTCACTCAGTCGTGTCCGACTCTTCGCGACCCCATGGACTGCAGCCTACCAGGCTCCTCTGTCCATGAGATTTTCCAGGCAAGAGTACTGGAGTGAGGTGCCATCACCTTCTCCTATGGACCTAGCAGAAGCAGAAGATATTAAGAAGAGGTGGCAAGAATACACAGAAGAACTGTACAAAAAAGATCTTCCTGAGCCAGATAATCATGATGGTGTGATCACTCACCTAGAGCCAAACATCCTGGAATGTGAAGTCAAGTGGGCCTTAGAAAGCACCACTATAAACAAAGCTAGTGGAGGTGATGGAATTCCAGTTGAGCTATTTCAAATGCTAACTGATGATACTGTGAAAGTGCTGCACTCAACATGCCAGCAAATCAGGAAAATTCAGCAGTGGCCACAGGACTGGAAAAGGTCAGTTTTCATTCCAATCCCAAAGAAAGGCGATACCAAAGAATGCTCAAACTACCGCACAATTGCACTCATCTCACATACTAGTAAAGTAATGCACAAAATTCTCCGAGCCAGGCTTCAACAGTACATGAACCATGAATGCCCACATGTACAATCTGGTTTTAGAAAAGGCAGAGGAACCAGAGATCAAATTGCCAACATCTGTTGGATCATCAAAAAAGCAAGAGTTCCAGAAAAACATCTACTTCAGCTTTATTGACTATGCCAAAGCCTTTCACTATGTGGGTCACAACAACTTGTGGAAAATTCTGAAAGAGATGAGAATACCAGACCAGCTGACCTGCCTCTCGAGAAATTTGTATGCAGGTCAGGAAGCAACAGTTAGAATTGGACATGGAACAACAGACTGGTTCCAAATAGAAAAAGGGGTACGTCAAGGCTGTATACTGTCACCCTGCTTATTTAATTTATGCAGAGTACATCATGAGAAATGCTGAGCTGGATGAGGCACAAACTGGAATCAAGATTGCCTGAAGAAATATCAGTAACCTCAGATATGCAGATGACACCACCCTTATGGCAGAAAATGAAGAAGCACTAAAGAGCCTCTTGATGAAAGAGGACAGTGAAAAAGTTGGCTTAAAGCTCAACATTCAGAAAACTAAGATCATGGCATCTGTTCCCATCACTTCATGCAAATAGATGGGGAAACAATAGAAACAGTGAGAGACTTTATTTTCTTGGGCTCTAAAATTACTGCCAATGGTGACTGCAGCCATGAAATTAAAAGATGCTTGCTCCTTGGAAGAAAAGTTATGACCAACCTAGACAGCATATTAAAAAACAGAGAGATTACTTTACCAACAAAGGTCCATCTAGTCAAAGCTATGGTTTTTCCAGTAGTCATGTATGGATGTGAGAGTTGGATTATAAATAAAGATGAGCACCTAAGAATTGATACTTTTGAACTGTGGTGTTGGAGAAGACTCTTGAGAGTCCCTTGAACTGCAAGGAGATCCAACCAGTCCATCCTAAAGGATATCAGTCCTGGGTGCTCATTGGGAAGGACTGATCTGAAGCTGAAACTCCAATACTTTTCTGATGCAAAGAACTGACTCACTAGAAAATACCCTGATCCTGGGAAAGATTGAAGGTGGGAGGAGAAGGGGACAACAAAGGATGAGATGGTTGAATGGAATCACCAACTCAATGGACATGAGTTTGAGTAAACTCCCGGAGTTGGTGATGGACAGGGAGGCCTGGAGTGCTGGATTCTATGGGGTTGCAAAGAGTCAGACGTGACTAAGCAACTGAACTGAACTAAACTGAGCCACTTTCTCACTGTAAAAGAACTAAAAGTTGCCATCATAATTTGCTACAGAGCAGAGTTTACACAAATGTGCATGGCAAACTGCATATAAGTCTCCCCCCAAATAGTGACAAATTAGTCACACTCTACCAATTCTGACTTAAAAGAATATTTCTTCATATTTCATACATAGAGCACACCAATGTGGGGACACTCCTGTGCTCTCTTTAAAGCATGACCACTTATGACCCTACAATTCTACTTTAAGGAAGTTAACCAAAGGAACTAATTAAGAATGTGAATTAATTTGGGGCTCTAAGGATAGTCATTACAATATCATTTATAGTAGCAATCTAAATGTCCAACTGCATGAGATTGGTTACAACCATCTAATAAATTATTCTGTGGAGAAATATTTGTTGGTATCAAATGAGTTTATTATGCTGAAAAAAGCAGGTTACAAAATAATATAATCCAATTGTATTTATACAATACATACATATATATATATATATATACACACATACATAGCCATCTATATATGAATATGTATGCCAGACTGAAATTTTATAAGCAGTTTCTTTGGATGATAATAATATGAAAGATTTTTAAAATGTGTTTTGTTTTTCTTTATCCTAATTCAAGTTTTCTGTTTTTCCTATAATGAACAGTTGCTGCAATTGCAATATGAGGAAAAAAGCCATAAAATTTTAATCAAAACTTTGTTGGTGATCATAATAGGTACAATCAAGTAGGAAATACACTTTACACTTTTCTTAATCAGTTTATCCTACTTGAAAGAGACACATGTCATGCACACGTGGACAGCACAAGGCTTTAAGCCTAAAACAGCCCAGTAGACACCTGTGATGTGGATCTGACACAGTTGGAGAACCATTTCTTCCTAAATCTGTCTAATCCTTGACTTCTATGAAGTTACCTTCAGGAAGGCTTCTCCCTTTAGCCTTTTCATCATGCTTTCATTCTTTTTCTTAGCCTCCTTGTTTTAGCTTAACCCATCATAACAAAGGGGGCTTCCTGGGTGGTGCTAGTGGTAAAGAAGCCACCTGCCAGTGCAGGAAACATAAGAGATGTGGGTTCAGTCCCTGTGCTGGGAAGACCCCCTGGAGGTGGATGCAGCAATCCACCCCAGTAGTTTTGCTTGGAGAATCCCATGAACAGAAGAGACTGGTGGGCTACAGCTCACAGGGTCACAAAAAGTTGGACATGATTGAAGTGACTAAGCACACAGTAGCACGTCATAACGAAATACCCCAGACCAAGGAGCTTAAACAGCAGAAGTTTATTTCTCATGGTTTGAGAGGCTGGATGTCCAAGCCAAATGTGGGCTGACTCAGTTCCTGGTGAGAGTATTCTTCCTGGCTTGAGACAGCATCTTCTCTGTGTGCCTTTAGTCTTTTCTTGGCGCATATACTTGGAGGGGAGAGAGAGCTCTCTCCCTTTTTCTTCTTACAAGGCCACTTAATGCCATCATGACAACCCCACCTTCAAGGGCCCCATCTTTCAAGACCAGCACAGTGGGAGTTAGACTTTCAACATATGAATTTGGGGGAAAGGGTAGGGAGCACAAACATTCAGTCTATAACATTCCTCTTCTTCTGATTAAATACAAATGTTTTCCAGGGCTCTGTCCTGATGCCTTGCACATTCTCCTTCATTCACATATAGCAATGCTTTCCATCCCATCTTTTTCTAAAGTCTCAATGATGACTCAGTTTCCAACTCTAGACCCAAATAAATCATCCGTGAGTCCCACACACAGGTCAAACTCAAATATCCTAAAATTGCTACCCATCTCCAGACTTACTTTAGGATAAAGAAAAACAAAACACATATGAAAAGGGGGAAACTACTCCATTCAGAATCTCAGGACCCAGAGTTCAGACCCTAGTGTGACTGGCCTTGCATGAAGCTAGCAGTGAAGCTAGGTGCCAATGTGTCCTGGGTCATGAAACCCACAGCCTTTGGCCTTTCTGACTTGCCAGACATCTCACCACACTGACTGCCAAAACATCCAAAATACATCTAGAAACAAGGGAGGCCATGGGAGACCTTCCTTCATCCTAAAATCACAAACGGCATATTATCTGCCTCCCTGAGGTTTTGTGAGCAGATTAAAGTAAAAGCAACCTTGGAACAAGTTAAAATTCTCCTTCTCACCATATCTGGCCTAATTTGTATTAGCCCTGGAGATTTCTAGAACATATCTCAAATTCCCTTTGCCACTCTTCTCAGTAGCTCATGTTCTAGCCATTTCTCTCACAGATTAGAGCTCAGCTTCTAGTTTCCTCTGTTGCTCAAATCTCTCCTGACTCCCACTCATCATCCATGCAGCAGCAGAATGGTCTTTCCAACATGGAAATCTAGTGCATCTCACCCACTGGAAATCCTGGGGTGACTTTCCCTTATCCCCTGGCAGAGGGATCTTCTACAACCCAGCTCCTACCTGCCTGCCCACACCCAAACACTTCATTCTCACGCGCTCTCGCTGTACTTGCTGTTTTGAGCTAGTCGTGTTCTGTTGCCTCCACTCCCTTGCACGTGCATTTGCTCATACTGTGCTTCCAAGCCCCCAACTCCTCTCCTACCTGAGAACTTTCCTAAGACCCCTCTCCTGCACCACCCATGGAGACTTCAGAGTTGCTTTCTCCTTGCTCCCATTGTACCACAGAGAGCCTGGGGTAGCCAGACCTTGCTGTGTTATATAGTAAATGTTGACCTCTCTCTCCACCATACAGTAAGCACCCAGAGAACAGTCATGAAATCTTTTTGCCTTTCTTCTCCCATGTGATTCTGTGTTTAGACATAATATTCAATAAATATATTTGAATGAGTTGGTGAATAAAATAATGAACAAACCAAAGAATGACTGTGGGCAGGAGGAGAAGGAAGGTAACAGAGGATGAAATGGTTGGATAGCATCACCAACTCATTGGACACGAGTCTGAGCAAACTCCAACAGATAGTGAAGGACAGGGAGTCCACGTGGTGGCAAACAGTTGGACACAACTGAGTGACTGAACAACAACAGCGAAGAATGACTAGATGGCACCAATGACAATGACGTCTAAGATTAAAACAAACTTTCAGGACTTCCCTAGTAGTCTAGTGGTTAAAGCTTTGCCTTCCAATGCAGGGGCTTTGGATTCAATCTCTGGTCAGAAAGCTAAGATCCCACACACTTCAAGGCCAAAAAAACAAAACAGAAAACAGAAGCAATATCGTAACAAATTCAATAAAAATTGTCCACATCAAAAAACATTTTTTTCTATTTAAAACAGTTAAAATAAAATATCCTTCAAAAATGCTGAGGAATCCTTGTGGCCTTGGATATGGGACACTGAAATGGGGTAATTAAAAGACTAGAGAAGTTATTCATGTGACATGGATGTCATGAGAGTAATTTGATGATAGAAAAATGTAAGATGCTGATCTGAAGAGTTTTGCAAGCCTCTGTCATGTTGATTTGGTGATTTTGCCATAGTCATGAGAAGGAGACACTATAGCTCAGACCCACTGTTTCTTAGCAAATACACTTCAAAAGATAACCCAGGGAAAACAAATCCCACTGAAAGCAACATTCTGTTAATCAGAGGCTCTCAGATGTGACCTGCCTGGGCAGCCATTGGACCTCTTCTGCCATTTTATATTTCCTCTTTAATCAATCCCTGGATGCTAGTGTTTTCAATGTGCAGAGGTTTAAAAGGCGCTTTGATTAATGGACTTGATCAGTGTCCACTCTTGTTTAACTACTGTGTTCTCCTCCACGTTTCACATTTCACATCCACACAGCACCATTCCCCTTTTATTACATGAACTAAAGAATGTGATGGCCTGCCAGACAGCATAGTAATTTATGAAAAATATATTTTTAAAAGGAGAGTGTATTAAAGCTTGAAAAGAACTCCGAGCCTGTTGCTATTTTAATTTTAAATAGGCTATGCAAATAATTAAATGTCAGGTCATATTGACACCATCAAATTTAGGAGTATAGATGGCATACAACCCCAGAGTCCTAGGGAATATTAAATCAAATTTACCAGGGCACTGAATCATGTCTTGATTTTGACATGAAACAACAGTATTGACTGGGTTAAAAGGGAGCCAATTTCTGAAAACCTTTACCTGCTACACATGTTTTCATATGTACCACAGTTTTTTAAAAGGAGATAAAAAGAAAGAGCGATGAATTTCAAATATATTTAAGCCCTAAATCTCTCTTTGGTCTTTCATTTTTCTCAAACCTCTCCTTTCTCACACTAGCCAATTTCAGATATTGACTTGCAGGAGGGGATGGATGAGAATAGCCAATATTCAGTGCAAAAGTAATGGACGCTGCTCACTCTGCTTTAGGACAGTTTAATTTGGATATTTACCTGAACTCTGCTCATGCCTTTACACATCTGAGTCTCAATCAGTCACATCAATGGGCCCTATGTACTGTGTACTGTGTAGGGTGTCCCTGGTGACGCTATTCTAGATTTGCAAGAAGGTTGAAAATCCCTCTAAAAATGACACTAGGAAAACACAAATGGTCAGTGAATAAATATTTATTATGCAAAGAACTGTGCTATGTCAGAGATGTTCTATGATGAATATGACACTATTATATTCTTGAGAAAAGGAGATAACAGCAGAAAATGTGCCTTCTCCTTTTAAATTCTTATTAGTGATGAAAATAAATTCCTGTTTCCAGAGTACCTAATAACTGGTCATCAGGAGACGGACTAGAATCAAGCTGGATGTCAGAAGGAAACCAGTTCTGCATCCAGAATTATTTGGCCATTATTAACCAATCCTGTGATAAAAAAAAAAAAAAAGCTTGGTACTGAAATCATGACTGGTCCCTCCACTATCTGTAACAGACCTCTGTAATCAACTATGGCATTTGGCATCCCTTCCACAAGTATTTACTAAGCATTTCCTACATGTCAGTGCCCTAACTGGCACAGCTGGACAAGGTAAACATGATCCCTGCCCTACTGGAGCTTTTTTCTTTTTTGGCTACACTGCATGGCTTGTGGGATCTTAGTTCCCTAGCCAGGGATCAAACCTGTGTCTCCTGCAGTGGAAGTGCAGAGTCCTAACCACTGGAAGTCCCTTGGAGCTTATATTCTAATGGGAGAAGAAGGCAATATACAAGAAAGAGTATTTCAGATAATGCAAGGCAAGAGGAAGACAAGCAAGGAAAGGAGATGGATGTGGGAGAAGATGGAGGAGGGAAGGCACTTGAGCTAGGGTGTTCAAGTCCTCTTAGTAGAGGTCACATCTCAGGAGAAACTTGACCAGTTTCTCCAGCCTGAGAGGTTCTTACTGACTCTTCCCCAACAGGGCTCACTTGGCAGCCATTACCAGTCAACTGCCAATTGACTGTGCTGTGGATGAACCCTGTACAAGGCATGCTGTGGAATGTAGAAAAGTCCAACATAAAAAGCATTCAGTGGAGCTGCAGGAACACATTTAACAACATCCAACAGCATGAGGTTCTGAAATACACAGCGGAAGGAAGTTTTGGAAAACATGGACTCCAGTTCCTTTTAACTTTTCAGAATCTCAGTTCCTTCACCAGAAAAATAAGAGGTTTGTATCAGATGGTTTATAAAATTCTTTTTAGCTACTATGGTCAACTGTTGTTGTTGTTGCTGTTGTGTAGTCACTCAGTCATGTCCAGCTCTTTTACAATCCCATGGACTATAGCCCACCAGGCTCCTCTGTCCATGGGATTTCCTGGGCAAGAATACTGGAGTGGGTTGCCATTTACTTCTCCAGGGGATTTTCCTGGCCCAGGGATCAAACTCATGTCTCCTACATTAGCAGGCAGATTCTTTACCACCAAGTCACCAAGGAAGCCTATGTTCAACAAGTCTAACTAAAAAGCAAAGCAGTATTTTAGACAATTGCAGAGAGAAGCTAGATTAAGGAGAGAAGTCTATCAATAAATGGGGTCATTTGAACAGTTACAGGAAAACTAAAATGTAGGCACACTTCTTGGAGTCTTCTTGGTAATTTTAGAAACAGCCACAGTCAGCCTCTGGTTTTGCAGACAGCTTCAACTGCCACAATGCAAAGCAGTGTTCACCTTAAATTCTAGATGAAAATTAGTTGGTGTGGCCTTCTCAGCCATACATATTCACAATCACCCTCAGCCCAGTCAGCCCATCTCAAACACAAAGCACCACACCAAGGCCAACTACCCAGTTGTGGAACAAAGAAGGAAGAGTTACCAGAGTTTCATCCAAATAATCCACCTTGCACAGCTGCCTGTCAACAGGAGAGCCAGAACTTCCACAAGTGCCATATGAGAGAATTACAGGTTTGCGTCGTAATGTCTGAAGCCTCCTTCCTGGTGGCTCAGATGGTAAAGAATCTGCTGGCAATGCAAGACACCCAGGTTCAGTCCCTGGGTTGGGAAGATCCCCTGGAGAAGGGAATGGCAACCCACTTCATGATGGATCTGGACCAAGACTCATGTATATGTGTCCAAAATCCCTGTTCTTCCTTCACAATAGTATTAAAAATAGATCTCAGGTGCATGAAGATGTCCCCCTTTGTACAGGCAGCAATTCAAGTCTGGGGCATCAGCTATAACACAAATATATGTGTCACCAGTGATATTGTGTTTTTAGATGAGAAATTATTGAAATTCTCTTTGTGGATACAAAGTGCTTCATAAATACTTAATCTCCAGAGAGCCTTCAGCTTAAGAGTGTCTGACTCCATTTGGAATTCTCGTCCATGTCACACAGGGTCCCTCTCTGTTTGTACCTACTTCATGTTCCACACTGGTCTCTTCACTATTCCCCAGGCCGATGCCCAACGCAGACATGGATCTGGACACACTGGCAGACTGACACATCCTGAAAAAGCCAGGAACAGTGTTTTGGGTAACTTATGATTCAGAAACAGCACCACCAACTTACTGTTTTTCTACTTTTCCATGCTCTGGACCACCCATCTCAGATCACAGGGGTGGGTGGTTTTGTGGGAGGATGCTCTCTCCAAAAAGCTCTTGTTACCAATCCAGGCTTTTGCCCATGAACTGTTCATCAGCCTAATTATAGCTCCCACATTCCCCCAGCCAGGAGCTAAACAGAATGACTGAGAGCTCGTTTTCCTTGGAAACATACGAGAAATGGCAGTGGAGATTTCATCTTCTCTATCACCCCTCGTAAGGCAGCAGTTCTGAAGACATTTGTTCAATACATCTTCAGTCTACACTCAAGGGAGCTTTTAAGGCCAGGTTGGAGTGTTCCTAGCCAGAGATCTGTGGTTAGTGATAAAGCACAGCAGTGATACTATTTCTTCCTGGTTCTCAATCTTCTTATTTGTAGAATGAAGGTTTGCATCTGTCTTTTAAGGCTTTCACATCATGGAAAATAATTGGTGGGTAAAGTGAACGTGTTAGTCGCTCAGTCATGTCTGATTCTTTGCAACCCCATGGACTGTAGCCCATCAACCTCTTCTGTCCATGGAATTCTCCAAGCAAGAATACTGAGTGGGCAGCTGTTTCCTTCTCCAGGGTATCTTCCCGACTCAGGTCTCCTGCATTGCAGGCAGAGTCTTTACCATCTGAGCCACCAGGGAAGCCCAAAAGAGAGCTGGAATGCTCAGTCAAGGCACCGCTGGAAATGAACCTAGGGTCTCCTGTTTATCACCAAGTAAACAGGAGATCTGAATTTGTGGGTAAGCCTTGGTTCAAATCCCATCTCTGGCACTTACTGCTTATGTGACCTGGTTTCAGTTGACATCTCAGTGTAATAAAATGATGTTTGCTTCACAGGGTAATGGTAAAAAGCAAATTAATTAAGCATGTGAGTACAGTCCATAAAGTCACAAAGAGTCAAACACGACTGAAGCAACTTAGCATGCATGCATGTGTACTTGTTAAACTGCAGTGAGATGTTTTACATGATATGTACAGAGAGAGTCTTCTTCCATCACCATCCAGCACACTTTCCTCCCGGTGAAGATGCTTACTCAACACTGGATTGATTACTTATTGGATTTAAGCTGACACAAAATTGTACCTGCAGTATAGACCAAACTATACTTAAAAGAAGAGTTTACCGGGACCATCTCTGTTGAAGATGGAGATCCCAGGCTTACCATGCCTCCTCACGAGTGAAATCTAGTTATAGTATCCAGGCACAAAAATATGAAGGATCTGGGAAAAGGGAAAAGAAAATCAGGTACCTGAGAGTGAGTGTTAAGTGTGTATAATCTGCTTCATTACTTCAGTGCCTTGAAGACAATAGGCATATTATTATATCTTGTGACTTTGTGGGTTGAGAATTCAGGCCACATTTTAGCTAAGGGATGTTTCAGGTCCTCGAGGCATCAACTGAGACCAGTCTGTGGTATTTAGATGATGAGTAGGATGAACTGAGTTCTTCCCAGGTGGCACTAGTGGTAAAGAACCCTACTGCCAATGTAGGAGACCTAAGAGACGTGGGTTCAATCCCTGGGTCGGGAAGATCCCCTGGAGGAGGGCATGGCAACCCACTCCGGCATTCTTGCCTGGAAAATCCCATGGACAGAGGAGCCTGGCAAACTACGGTCCATAGGGACCCAAAGAGTCTGATACAAATGAGGTGACTTAGCATACACACACGCATGCAGGATGAACTGTAGGGTCCAAGACAGCTTCACCCATACCTGGAGGGCCTTGACGGGAATGGCTGAAAAGCTGAGCTCAGCTGGACTGTCAGCTGGAGCAGCTCAAGGTGGTCTCAGGGTGGTCACACTTCTAGCACAGTCAACCGGGGCTTTGAGGTTGTGTCCCAAGAAACTGAGGCATGAACGTCAAGGCTTCTTCTGACCAAGCCTCAGAAGTTATGCAGTGTCG
This sequence comes from Raphicerus campestris, assembly GCA_006410735.1. Classification (NCBI taxonomy): domain Eukaryota; kingdom Metazoa; phylum Chordata; class Mammalia; order Artiodactyla; family Bovidae; genus Raphicerus; species Raphicerus campestris. The sequence continues at coordinate 639,330 of SJYW01014434.1, forward strand.
TTTCAGTCACATTCTGGTGGGCCACTAAGGCTGGCCCAGGTTCAAGGTGATGAGTAGCAAAGAATTCACAGCCCTCTTTAATCTACTCAGTACCTGAGCCTCAGTCCTGTTCTGTAGAATGGGCTGTGTGTGGGTACCACCTTTTTCATCCTCTCATCCTTCCCAATGTCGTTCTCAATCTCTTCCTCGCCAAGACTGAGATATTACCAGGACAAAAGAAAACCTCAACAGGTAACTCCAAGTAGGGTTGCCAGATAAGATACAGGGTATTCAGTTAAATTTGAACTTCAAGTAATTATAGTAATAAATTTTAGTATGTATTTCTGGAGATGAACTTACACTAAAAGAAAAAAAAAAAACATTGATCATTTGAAATTCAAATTTAGCTGGTTGTCCTGTATTTTCTTTGTTAATTTGAGCAACCCTACTCCCAAATGACCTGCATGGGCCATGTAGCATTAGGAAGAAAAAACTTCCATTAATTTAAGCCATAGAGACTTGGGGATTGTTACAGCCCAATTGCCTAAATTGACTTAATTTCTCATCTTTGATGAAAAATATTTTGATTAGTCTTCAGTGCAGCCCTAATATTTGAAAGGAAGTAGGCAGCTCCTCTACATAATAAAAGAGAAAATTAAAAGCTCTGAGATGTTATTTGAGAAGCAGAGATGGAGAGGAAACTGATAAAATACTGCCTCAGCCATCCAGGAATCACTTGTCTACTTGGAAAAGAAAACAATAAAAAAAAAATGACAGTAGAGAGTAGTCCTGATTAGTCCTGAGGGCAGAGAGGTCATTGTGGGTTTGGAGGAGAAACAGATGATTTCAAGAGAAAGGTGGACCTGTCTGACCTAGGGATGGCCTAATAAGTAGGATTTAGACACTGAGGAACAGGACTTCCCTGGTGACCCAGTGGTTAAGAATCTTCACTTCCAATGCAGGAGGCATGAGTTCAGTCCCTGGTCTGGGTTCTAAGATCCCACCCGCCGCGCAGTGTGACCAAAACAAGAAAAACAGACACTGAGGAGCTGGAAGCAGGAGTGTCGTGTGAGAAACACCATGGCTGCATTAGTCAGTGCTGTCACTTTCCAGCTTCCTCAGCCCCTCTGGCTTAGGTCTCTAGGTGGAGACGGAGATCAAGCTCCAGGTGGCCACTGGACCCCAGTTCACAGGACTGCTTGGATGCTGACAGGTCGACTGCATGGCACCACACAGGGGTCGGTGACTACCCTGGGCCTCTGGACTCAGAACTGAAGTAAAACCACCTTGGCAGGAAGTGGATGTTTCAACACACAAATCCAAACATTTTTGCTAACTTTTGTCTGAAACGTCAGTGTCGTAAGAAAGCTCCTTGGTATTAAGGGCCTGGCTCTCTTCATCTTCATGTGACCCTGTCCTACGCAGCCCCACCATTAGCGGCTGGTTGGTGAAATAAACATACCACAATCAACAGGAGGAGGGCTTAGTTAGTTCAGAAGGTATTCATTCACTTTGAAGAAACACACTTTGATCTGAGATTGTCTTTCTCAATACATATTTTATCATTAGCACATGTACACATGTGGCTGATTCATGTCAAATTATGGCAAAACTAATACAGTATTGTAAAGTAGAATAAAATTTAAAAAAATTTTTTAAAAACCTCCTTTGTTTTATGAAATGATGGCAACAATATGTGATAGAGGTTTTTTATTGTTAACATTCTTATTTAATCAAATAAATAATGGTAACCTTCTGGTATTTACAAATGGTTTTAGAAAAATACTTTTTAGGTTTATGAAATCAAAAGTCAGAGATCCATTTCTGTAGAACATCAGAATGAGACAGAGCCCAAGACATAAAAGGGGGTAGGGAGATAAACTTCATCTTTGGGTCCCTGGCTTTCTTTCCCACCACCCACTGCTCTTTCCTTCCTGCCAACCCATTCCTGGTCAACAGGCCAGCTTAGGGCTCTCTCCCAGCCCAACCTCCTTCTCCTAGTGGAAAGCCATTCTCAGGAAAAACTCTAATCAACAGCTTAGACCTCAGTGAAAACTTAGATCCCTTTTTTCTTCACCCAGAAAACCCTGCCTTTCATGTTCAATCTCGAATCTTAGAACACAGATGTGTGTGGCCAGTTTAAGGGTTTCAGGCATCAGCAGAAGATCTGGGAATGAAAGGCAGTCAGCAAGATGCTGAAGTCACGCCGTCCAAGGGGCTCAATGATGCCAGTGTGCTTTACTAGGGAGACGGAGGAGCCACCCCAGAGCAAGGGGACCGGATTCTCAGACAGAAGGCCCCGGTGATTATTCTTCCCTCAGCTCTCTGGAAAGTCACAGGTTGAACCCGTAAGTACTATGATATTCCGACCCTGATAACAGAGCTTTCCATCCAGAGGACCAGAGCAGCCAGAGCACAAAGTGCCTCCCCACGTCATAAAGGCCTGCTTCCTCTCACCGCAAGAGGCGCTGTCCACAGCGCACGTGGAACACAGCACGCCTCTGGGCGCTGACTGCACCCAGCACATCGGCAGACCTCGGCCGAGACCTACTGTGGGTGCCGTGGGGACTCAAGAGGCTGCCTGTGACAGTACTCCCAGACCATTGCCAGAGTCGGAAAACAGCTGACAGCCGGTTTTGGAAAGACTTGGAAAGGCTTTATGAGCTGGGCCTGGAATAAAGGGTAAGGTTTTGACAGGAAACAAGAAAGGAAAGACCTATTTCAGTCAAGATACAGCCTGACTCAAGGGCTCGAGCAGCAAGTACGGGGCACAGGGCCCAGTCCAGTTTGGCCAAAGCATCAGGCAAGTAGCAGGAAACAGAGAAATGATAAGGAAAGGCCAGAGGCTTTGGCAGGCAGGCAGAGGCGGGCCTGAATGCCCTGGCCACAACGGGCCTTTCGGCAGCCTCAGTGGCCCCTGCTGCTTCTGCGCCTCTTGAAGTCCCCTGAATCTCTGTGGCCCTCTGCGCTGGGACAAGGGGACAGCCCTCTCTGCTCTGAGACCCTCACACCCTTCCTGTTTCCTCCCTAGGGGCTCAGGCATTCACCCTGAGGTCCCACAAGCCCAGCCCTCCCCAGGGAACTTGGCTGAGGGTAGATGAGAGCAGCAGGGCCTGCCTGGCTTCAGGCACACCAGTGCCCCCGCTCGCCACCCCACACCCCTCCCTTCTCTCTTACCAGCCTGGGACCACTGTGTCTATTTACCACTTGTGCTCCCAAGTCTATCAGAGAAGACCTAAACTTCTGAAACTCAAAAGCCAAGGAAAGAGCCCTTTTCTTCAGCACTCTGCTTTTCCTGACATACCTCCCTCTGGCTACATGGAGCAAAGGGGTCTGCTAAGAAAATACCAGCAATAAAGTGACTCATAATTTGAAAATACTGGGACTTCTCTGGTGGTCTAGTGGCTAAGACTCTGCACTCGCAATGTATGGGGCCCGGGTTCCATTCCTGGTCAGGGAACTAGGTACCACATGCCACAATTGAGAGTTCAAATGCGGCAGCTACAGATCCCGTATTCCCCCACTAGAAGACCCCCCAAGCCGCAAGGAAAACCAAAGATCATGTGTGCTGCAACTAAGACCAGGTGCATCCAAACAAATAAGTAAATAAAAATAAATATTAAAAAGAAATGGTATCCCACTGCCCCATTCAACTGCCCGGCTCACTGAACATGTGTGAAGGTCTGCTTTCTCTGCGGTGAATATTTCAGTCAACCAGGATCACTGACCATATGATTTTGCTTTGCTCTCAGTGCTAAAACCAGGGAAGTACTAGGCACCAGGACAGAATAATCATCCTGCAGTAAACATCATGACCTTCCCCAGTTCAGGGATACTAAACAACCCAGGGGTGGGGATGGAAAGTGTGGAAGGCACTGAGAAGTCTCTCTAACAAAGGCTCTTTTTAACACGATGACCAGTTATAATTCCAGAGAAACGCCACCAAAAGGCACTTAGCAACTCATGGGATGACACAGAGGCATCATGGAAGGGGCTCCGACCCTCTCGAGGGGCTCACCCCACAGCCCTCACCTCACACGTGACCTTTGCTAGGACTCTGGTCCACTCTCCACAAGCAGCTGCCCTACCACAAAAAGAACACTAGACTTCTTTTTCATATTCTTGAAAATAAAACTATTATAGGCTCCCCTACACCCTTTTGCCTCAGGATTCAGTCTTTCTGACTTTTTGTGTTTCCACTGTAGCTGACAGGCGTCTGAAATCTGTAGCGTGTCTGCAGGGCAGAAAAACCACGTGGAGTTCCTCAGCCTGAAACCTAATTTCTGGTAGGAAGGTACCATCTGGTGGATATTGGGGAAACTGCTCACGTCCAGGGCTTGAAAAGGAGCATCTGAGTGCAGCTCACCAGACAGAATGCCAATGGAAATATCACTCCGAAACTTAACGACAGCTTATCACCCAAATACAGATCCATTCCCTTAAATATCTGACGCCACATACAGCTATTCTCAGAGCCAATCAGAAGCACCAAACAGAGTCTGTCTCCCAGCCTCCTTTGTCCAGTTTACAATGACAGCTGTCCCCTTACCTGAAGCTTGGCTCTTGGAGATATCCATTATCCACGGTCAACTATGAACAGGAAATATTAAATAGTAAATCCAGAAATAAACAATCCTTACATTTTAAATCACAGTTGCACTCATCTCACATGCTAGTAAAATAATGCTCAAAATTCTCCAAGCCAGGCTTCAGCAATACGTGAACCGTGAACTTCCAGATGTTCAAGCTGGTTTTTAAAAAAGCAGAGAACCAGAGATCAAATTGCCAACATCCGCTGGATCACTGAAAAAGCAAGAAAGTTCCATCCNTGAGCCTGTTAACTGCCCATACTGAGGATACTTGCTAGGGTATTAAAAAATATACATCCCTTTTCAGACATAGCCAGATCTCTGGCAACTTCAACCCTCCAGAACACAACCTGGGTCAAGTAAAAACATCACAGCATCACTGCCTCCCTGTGTCACCAACTGGCATGCATTCAAGAAGTACAGAAGCACTCTGGCTGGAGCGAACTGCACACCTGCAGCATCACATTCATTGCGAAGCCCATTCGGTCTGCTAGGAGCCCCTTTTGTGCTGCAGATACAATTCTGATAATGATTACAAACCAGAAGGGCTCCTGAATTCAAAGTCTGGCATATCCCAGGTTCATCTTGCCAATCTTTGCAGCCAGTGTTAATCACAATTGGTAGAGCCAGGTAATTCCATCCTTGGTTGATCTGATCAAAGAATGTGTGCCTAGTGTCTCTTGATAACACATCATGGTGTGGTTCTTAACTTAGGGCTTGCTGCCATCTGCCACCACATGACAGACAAGCTACAGACTGACTCTGGGGAGAGTGATCTCTACTATCTAGCCCTGGGCAGTTGGGAGAGGCCTCCTGTACCATTGCTGCACTGAAATCCAACCTCCTTGAAGCTGAAGCAGGACCTTTTATCAACTTCACCTGTTCAGAGTAAATAGAACAAAAAAATCTCGTAAGGAGCCGTGTCGTGCTGAGGACAGGCACTGGAGCTGAGGCTGCACTATCCACACTCAGGAATATGTCATTTATCCTCTCCTGCTTTGTTGCTTTCCAAGAGGACCCAGCCATCATTCTTCTCCAGGCTTAACCTGCCCCCTCTTTCTTTCCATCCTATTAGCTCTTACCTCTTCTGAGAACTTTTTTTTTTTATTCCTTTTATTTAATTTTGGCTGTGCTGGGTCTTCGTTGCTGCACATAGGCTTCCTCTAGTTGCGGTGTGCAGGCTTCTCACTGTGGTCGCTTCTCTTGCTGCGGAGCATGGGCTCTAGGCCCATGACACATGGGCTTCCATAGTCCAGTTCAGTGGTTGTGGCACACAGGCTCAGCTGCTCCATGGCACGTGGGATCTTCCTGGACCAGGGATTGAATTCATGTCCCCTGCATTAGCAAGTGAATTCTTACCATTGTACCACTGTACCAGGGAAGTCCTCTCCTAGGAACATGAGTTCAAATCCACCCTCTCACCCTGCCTCCTCACTCCCAACCCAGTCATCTCCACCACCACCCAGGCTACACTACTCAGCATGGTCCTTCCTCCACCTCTGCCCGGTCTAACGATGCACTGAGCTCCATTGACACCCACTCTGCACCAGCTTTCATAACTACTCCCTTGAGCTTTTTCCCAGGCTCCACTCTAACTTAAGGCTGAACTGGCTCTTTTCTGGAGAATTAAGCGGTAGCCTAATTTATTGAGATTAATTTGTATGTTTTTATGTTGCCATTTCCTTCTTCTATTCCATGAAGACAGCCAAACACTTTGTACATCCTTGCCTCTAATAAAAATCTTTCTCGCTTTTATTGGAGAAAGCATACTTAATGCTTTTGAAGGGAACAAAGGGAAGGAGCTGCTTCCAAGCAAAGAGGAGGAGAGGCAGGGAACAACTTGCAAAATAAAGAGGTGGAATGCTATTCAACAACACAAAAGTAACACTAAGCACCAAAAATGAATGCTGATATACACAACACTGTGGAGGGGTCTCACATATAGAGTGCTGGGTGAAAGCTGAAGGATTCTATTTATATGAAATTCTAGAACAAGCATGGTCTTCCCAGGTGGATCAATGGTAAAAAATCTGCCTGCTAATGCAGGAGACACAGGTTTGATCCCTGGGTTCAGAAGAACCCCTGGAGGAGGAAATAGCAACCCACTTCAGTATTCTTGCACAGAGAATCCCATGGACAGAGGAGCCCGGCAGTCTACAGTCCACAGGGTCACACAGAGTGGGACATGACTGAAGCGACTCAGCACATATGCATGTCTTTTTCTGGCTAAAGTCTTCAGTGACTCCAGGTTTCCTTACAGAAACGCATCCCTTGGCCTGAATGAAATTCAAGGGCCTCCTCAATCTGTTTGCCTTCTCAAACTCATGAGCCCACAGC
>SJYW01014434.1:659381-688199 GCA_006410735.1 Raphicerus campestris
GCATCAGGGTCTTTTCCAATGAGTCAACTCTTCGCATGAGGTAGTCAAAGTACTGGAGTTTCAGCTTTAGCATCATTCCTTCCAAAGAGATCCCAGGGTTGATGATCTTCAGAATGGACTGGTTGGATCTCCTTGCAGTCCAAGGGACTCTCAAGAGTCTTCTCCAACACCACAGTTCAAAAGCACCAATTCTTCGGCACTCAGCCTTTTTCACAGTCCAACTCTCACATCCATACATGACCACAGGAAAAACCATAGCCTTGACCCGATGGACCTTAGTCGGCAAAGTAATGTATCTGCTTTTGAATATACTATCTAGGTTGGTCATAACTTTTCTTCCAAGGAGTAAGCATCTTTTAATTTCATGGCTGCAGTCACTATCTGCAGTGATTTTGGAGCCCCCCAAAATATTCTGACACTGTTTCCACTGTTTCCCCATCTATTTCCCATGAAGTGATGGGACTGCTGGCCATGTTCATTTTCTGAATGTTGAGCTTTAGGCCAACTTTTTCACTCTCCACTTTTACTTTCATCAATAGGCTTTATAGTTCCTCTTCACTTTCTGCCACAAGGGTGGTGTCATCTGCATATTCCAGCTTGTGTTTCTTCCAGTCCAGCGTTTCTCATGTTACTTGTATCCAAATGGAGCCTGCCTTGGTCAAGTCTTTCCTCCTTGCTAAGCTTCATTTTTCTTCTCTGTAAATGGAGTTAGTGACGCCCAAATCATGGAGTGACTGTGAGGATTAAGTGTCAAGTATCCAAAACACTGGAGAAGACTCTTTGAGTCCCTTGGATTGCAGGGAGATCAAATCAGTCAATCCTAAAGGAAATCAACCCTGAATACTCACTGGAAGGGCTGAAGATCCAGCCACTGGAAGACCCTGATGTTGGGAGTCTGAGGGCAGAAGGGGATGACAGAGGGTGAAATGTTTCAATGGCATCACCATCATCACCAGACATGAGTTTGAGCAAACTCCAGGAGATAGTGAAGGACAGGGAAGCCTATCGTGCTGCAGTCCGTGGGGTCACAAAGAGTTGGACGTGACTGAGCAACTGAACGACAATCCAAAACACCTCCTAGCACAGAGTTGGTGCTCAACAGACAGTAGTTTTTGTCTTTTTGGTAATTTTTTTTTTTTATCTGTGCTGGGTCTTCATTGCCGAGGGAGCTTTTCTCTAGTTGTGGGAAGCAGGGGTTATTCCTTTGCACTGTGCAGGTTTCTCACTGCAGTGGCTTCTCTTGTTGCAGAGCGTGGGCTCTAGGGCACATGGGCTCAGTATTGCAGTTCTCAGGCTCCAGAGCACAGGCTCGATAGTTGTAGCACATGGGCTTTGGTGCTCCACAGCATGTGAGATCTTCCCAGACCAGGGATCAAACTCATGTTTTCTGCACTGGCAGACAGATTCCTTACCACTGAGGCACCAGGGAAGCCCTGTCTTGTTTTTTAATTTGGCCATGTCTCACAGCTTGTGGGATCTTAGTTCCCCAACTAGGGATTGAACCCATCCCCTGGGCAGTGAAAGCACTAAGTCCTAATCACTGAATTGACAAGGAATTCTCAGTAGTTAGATTTTCAACTACTTGTCAGCCTCATTTTTTAGGTAGTAAAAAATCCTTTAAACATTATCTTTTACACTTTCCCTTTTCAACTATTTTTTAATACTTATTGAACAGAATCGAATCTTACTGTGGAAAAAATTATCAAAAGCAAAGCAGCTTAGGATCATGACTAGGAATCTTGTTTTTCACAAACACAGTGCATTACACCAATGAGTGCAACAGCAAACACTGGGACAGACTTCCTCCTGGTTCCTTCACCTGACTTCAGTGGGAAAACATAAAACCGCTCCAGGCGTACATCACTGAAGTGATCAGGCTTCATGAAACAACCTAGTAAGTCCAGAGGAAGGTGGGGACAGGAACACTAACTCAAAAATCTAATATATTAACACTCAGTAGGGACAAAACACTAGAACAGAGAGCTTTCAGAACCACGTGTCAGGTAAGCATGAATTTTAGGGCACAACCATGAGGAAAAAGCAAGGGGTCAGAATGTGGGCTTTTACCCAATCCTTTCTGGTTACTAAAAGATTTATTACTTCCTACTTCTGCTGGTTTTATGAATCCCTGAATAGCCAAGTTTCAAGGAAAAGTGTTACTTTAGGTGTAAGTAGATCAAGGACATAGATCCCCCAGCAGCCACTAAGAGCCAGAGACTTCAGTTTCTCCACCAGCCTCTACAGAAAGGGCAAGTCCCGCCTGGAAGGCAAGTCAGTGAATTCAAGCTGTAGTTGCGCTGCTGCTGTGTTGAGATCTATTAATGCCGTCAGTGGTTTTCCTGAGCTGTTTTTAATTAAAAGATTATTTCAACCAAAGTGGTGAATGAACAAAAGTAAATACACATATAGAGATTTGAAAAACAAATCAGGTTGGAGTGAGAAATTGTGCATTTACTTCTGCACATTTTCAGCTACAAATGACATTCTTTTGTATTTCCTTAGAGGGCAATCTGACAGCTTATCACCTTTGAGTTCCTACGTATCAATTTTATCTCTAGTGATACTACTAACAGGGGGCTTATTTACACTTACTGCACATTATGACAAATACACCTACCCACTGACATTTAGACAGGCTTCAACTGCACAGCGCCTCGTTATCTGGGTAACTGGTACTTTATACAGAGACAGAATGTGAGCAAGAGGATGCCACAATACCTTAGGTTTCAAACTTGGGGAAAGTCTCAAGGAAATAGCTAAGCTGTGAAACTTCTTTGATTCAATGTGTAAAATGTTTACCTTTTAAATGTTTTATTACTTATATAATTTTTACCTTATACTGGAGTTCAGTTGGTTAATAATGTTGTGCTAGTTTTAGGTATATCACAAAGTGATTTAGCTATGCATATACGTACATCTATTATTTTTCTAATTTGTTTCACATTTAAGTTGTTTTAGAATACTGAGCAGAGTTCCATGTGCTATTCAGTAGGTCCTTGCTGACTACCTGTTTTAAATATAGTAGTGTATATAGGTCAGTCTCAAACTCCCAATTCATTCCTCCCCTGCCACCTTTCCCCTCTGCTAACCATCAGTTTCTTTCCTAAGTCTGAGTCTGTTTCTGTTTTTTAAGTTCAACTGTATCATTTTTTTAAAGATTCTGCATATAAGCCATATTATACAATATTTGTCTTGGAAAGTATTTATTAAACACCTACTATATGCACAACGCTGGTCAAGACACTGAAAAAAAATTACATGGAATTTTAAGCACAGCTCCACTCTCCATGAAGAGGTATTACTTTGTGGAAGAGAAGTTATCTATCTATATATAAAACCACTAGAAGTGAAAACACAGGATACAGGTATATATTACTGTATATAGTATGTAAATGCATTACATATACATATATTTAATGTTAAATGGAGAACTGTCAGAAAGTGGAAAAAATCACTTCAGTTTACTTGGTCTTGTATCTGTAATACTGAACTGTTTAAAAGGTGACAACATCTAATAAATTATTAATTCAGCTGCCTTCTTGAAGCAATCCTGAATCCTCAGTTAAAATCAGATTCTCTGTCCTTTTGTGTTTTATACTTGGAACAGATTTCTGTCCTAGCCCAATCACCGTTAAGACTTCCAGGAGCAAACCAATAAACTGACAAAGTTACCAGTCTGACAATACCCATTACTGTAAAAATACCAGCACATGGAGGAAATGTGGAAATTACAAATTCTGGGGAAAGGGTGAAATTTCAATAAATCAACCTTGTGATAGGCTCAGAGCAAGGCAGGGCTCCATAAAGGGCTGAACATAAAGGTCTGGACTACCAACTGGACCTAGGGTTCTGTATTCTTGGGAACTAGAGTTGACAAGTGCCATGATATGTTCCTAAACCCTTATTTGAAGCTCTGCCCCTCATCTGGAAGCCATGGCAACTTGTATTAAAGTAAATGACACAAAAGTGGAATATTTCATCTTACTGACAAATTTTAAGTAACAAAATTTCTGATGGTCTAAGACTTAGAAAACAAAGTTTCTCAATGAGCAAAAAAGCAGTAGACACTTTAAGGAGACTGTTCTATTACAGTTGCAGCATATCCATGGGAGAAACACTGTTCCTGTTAACTCTGCAGGTGGCTTTATCTGTCTCAAGAAGGGCAATGCAGTATCCTGCCTCTGCTTAGTAACGTTAGTTCAGGGCTGTCTCCAAGTTAAGCTACACATACAAAGTGCCCTGTGTCCCCGCTGTCTAGCACAGTGCCTCCTATGTGATAAATGCTCAAACATATTTTTTGGATTGAATTTGATTATCAAGGAATAGCAATATTTCAAGTTCAGCAAAAATTGCACATCATGCCCAACCAAAACTAAAATGAGGTTGAGTCTAGCAGTAGGTTACGAAGCTACAACAAAAGACCTCCCCACTTTTAAAAGTGAAGGCAGGCCAGTCTTCCTCACGTGGAAGGAACAGTGATTTAACAGGATTTCAACAGAAATCCACTCAGCAAAGTTGCACCTACAAAAAGAACTCTCAAAGGAAATAGGCAGCTAGGAATCAGGTTAGCCTTCTGTGTAAATCCTGCTCACACAAATAAGGTGATATTTTCAACCTGCAACTTTTAGATTTTGCTCTTTTTATGAATGGGGGACAGTAATCAGCCTTTTCTTCCTGTCTTATCCTACCTTAGACACACATTAATTGCTTGAAAAGGCATAGCCTATTAAGTTTTTATTGCTCAAATGATTATATAACATCATCTCAGCTCCAATGTGTTATCATTAGATAATCACACCCATTATAGAGAATATAATGAGACCACATGGAGTGGAAACCTGTTCTAACCCCAATGTGACAGGGACAGAGTAAAGGGACAAAGCAGGTGAATAAATGGTTAAACTCACTAGGGGATTCTTAAGTAAAAAAATACAGGACTTCCCTGGTACTACAGTGGATAAGAATTCTCCTGCCACTGCAGGGGCACATGGGTTTGACCCCAGTCCAGGAAGAGTCTACATGCTTCAGAGCAACTAAGCCTGCACTCTGCAACTACTGAGTACATGTGCTGAAACCCTGAAGCCCTCACAGATAAAGCCTGGCTCTAGAAGAGAAGCCACCACAATGAGAAGCTCGCATACGGCAACAGAGTAGCCCTCACTGGCCATTACTAGAGAAAGCCCACATGCAAGCAATGAAGACCCAGTACAGTCTGCTATATATATATAGGACTATACATAGGGGAAACTCCTATACATTACCGATTACTCAACAAAGTAGGTTTGTTTAACCACAAAATGAAGCAGGCTTGCTTAGCAGCAAAACCATGAAGCACAAAATATGCCCCAAACAAAAACACAATGGTGGCATGAGCCCCACATCCTGCCCAGTGGGCTTGTAAGTTAATGATGCCTAGGAAATGCTCTCTGCACACATAAAAAACAATAATTTGTGGTCTTAGCTTGACCATGTATGGACAAGAAAACTTCCTGGCTCAACCTGCAGGAGGAACTGACGATGGAAGCATGACATCTACACCAAGAAATTTGTTTTTCTCCCCCTCCCACTTTCCCTTTGGTTATAAAATTGTAGCCCAGCAAGTTCTTGGAGCACAGCATCCTCTCACCCACCCACTTGTAAGCCTCAAAAGTGCCCTATTCTAATCAATCATTTCTTACCTATCACTTTGCCTCTTGCTGAATTCTTTCTGTACTGATATAAAGGACTATAGTGCTGGAGCTCTTCAGAGCCCCTGAAACCACCACCAAACTGTTTCAAAAGTCACTCTTAAGGGCTTTTGTGTCTTAAGAACACTTTCCACTCACTGCATCATGAAATGTTAACACACTGGTAGGGCATGTCTACAAATTGGTCTGGTGGGTGTAAACCAGCAGACAGTACAACAAGCTGTAGTTCACAAGACATGCTGTCTGCATACATAAAGAGAGATGGCACTAGAATTTCTGAGTTTAATAATTCTAGGATAAATGTACTACAATGTGGTGAACACAAGACTTCCTTACTGATGTTCTGGGCTTTCCTGGTGGTTCAGATGGTAAAGAATCTACCTGCAATGTGGGAGACCTGGACTCAATCCCTGGATGGGGAAGAACCCCTGGAGGAGGGCATGGCAACCCCCTCCAGCATTCTTGCCTGGATAATTCCCATGGACAAAGTTGTCCGGTGGGCTACAGTCCATGCGGTTGCAAAGCTGGACATGACTGAGCGACTAAGCACAGTACTGATGTTCTACCGCGCCCTGTTGGACCAGCCACATCTAGGGCAACTGGCCCCAATCTCAGAACAGATAAATGTTCAGAGGCAGAAGTGATGACAGACGTCAGCAAAGCCTCTCCCCATAAAAGACTGTTTTCAGTCAATTTGTAGAGCCGCTTCTTGAAATTGGGAGACAAGAGACATGTATTACTGCAGCTGTGTCACAGAGCCAGGGGTCTCCTGCCTGGTGCAATGTTCAAGTTCTTTCTCCAGAGTATCTCAAGGTCATTTAAAATCCTAGTATCTATGTATTGTCAAGACAATACACAGGCATTTATTCCACTTCGTAAACCATTTGCATTAAACTTCAGGTAGCTCTATCTCAATCTGAAGTGCCAACCCTCAAACTCACAATAAAGCATTCTTTTAAGAGTTGGCTTTAGGCTTGTGCTACTGCAGTTCACCTTGCAGATTTTATGAAGACGCACTGGGAGAAAACCTAACAGCACGTAAGGAAATAAAAATGCTTGCTTCTTTGATAAAGTATAACTTCAGTTCATTTCTTTGCTACTAAGGCTCAAGGCCACTTATAAATACTGAAGGAACTTTAATCATTCCTTTTGCTATTGGTGCTCATTTTGAGAATATAAAGGGCCTAAGAAGGAAAGCTGCTGGGGAATAGGAAATGATCTTGCCAAGAATGTAGGTGACACAGAGCACACAGCCCCTGATCTCAGAACACCATAAATTCCCAGTTCTTGTTGTAATTTTATGATGGCAGTAAAAAAAAAAAAAAAAAAAGTTGAGATTTTCTGTTGCAAAGGACTAACCAATGTCCAGAAAAGGATATACATACTTTGAATATATTCTGGAATATAAAACTGAAATCACAATTCTGAGGCCAAAGCACAGTACCTCAGATCAGACTAAAATAGGAAGAGCAACTGGCCAAACCAATTCATGCTGTTGTCAACCAAGGTTCAGTTTGATGGATAAAACACACCACCTCAAGGAGTTCTTGATCACATACTGCTAAATGAAGGTAATTTTTAATTTTTTTTTCTGGTAAGAAACCTTCATTTACCCTTTACATATTAACCTTAGAAAACTTAAGTTGGTGAGTGTCTCAAGTCTGCATGTATTTAAGACAATTAACAAATCATGTATTTGTAACATGAGATGTAACCAATCTTAGACCTCTTTGGCTTTGCAATTAACTTGGCATTTTTCCAATGATCTACATCACTAAACAGAAATTGAACAAAGCCTAACATTAAAGAAGAGTCTCAGGTAGCAAATACTACTTCTATTTTGCTATTATAGTCCCTGTATCTTGAACAGGATTTAGCATACAGAATGTTCCAAACAAATACTGCAGAATAAATCACACTCTGAACGATGAAACAGCCTAAGGAATATTTCATTTTTAAAAGTCATGCTGAAAATAGCATCCTTTAAATGGGAAAGTGAATGTTTTTGGTATAACCCAGATCCAAACTGCTCTTGACAGCAGCAAATCTAGTTGAAATATATTCATTTATTAATGGAGAAGACAGAGCCATCTAGTGGATGGATTGAAAGACTAAATCTCAAAAGCTACCTCTGCCACTCCTTCCATCTGTTAAATGTCTTTTAAAGTCATGTGTCTTCTTTGTGAAATAGGTAGAAATAAGTAGTACCTTCAATTTCAAGAATATAAAAATGCTAAAGATTAAGGGTAGTCTCCTACGTGATGTTTTAAGAAGTCGTATCTTTTTCCTTGGGGAGAAAGTACTTAAAACCATTTAATTCATTCCTCCAATGCCTTAAGGAATAATGTCCAGAGTTGTTACTTCCATTTTATAAAGGTGGAAAAGAAAATTTGTTAGGAAAATAGTAATGCTCAGATCAAATAACCATATACGTATTTTTAAAAATATATCAGTGACGGATGAATTCAGACATACAACTCAAATGTAATCCAAATGTGGAATCATTAACAAATCCTTGAAATTATTAAAATATAAAATATACATAAAGTGTTGAACTACTTTTTCAATGAATCATCTTGCAAAAGATGAATTTTAAACACAGCTATAAATGGATATATAAATTTTTAATTTGTGCCAAATTTGTGACCTATTTTATTTACAACGGATATCCCCCTGCCTGCATTGTAAGTATTCTTTTAAATTATTGGATCAAAACAATGACAAGATCATTTCCACAAGTCCTTTTTGAACCAGATCTTTTTTCCAAGAAATATTTGAGCACTTCCCACATGCCATAACTTCCTAACATTATCATAAACTTCACTTTTATTTGTAGTCTAAAAATGCTTTGTTTTTAAAACCAGTTCAGGTACTAAATAAAAAGTTATGCCACTGACAAATTTAAATTTCTGTATTAGTGAGAGCTGAAATATGGTACATAAATTTAGCATTTTAGAGCTACATAGCCAAAATGTATAAGAGCTCAAATATGCCATTTCACCTACGTTGGGACAGTTTAAAATTCCAAAGCTTGTTCTGAATATGAAGTGTCTTTTACTTTCTTTTTAGAGACCATTGTCTCTTAACATCTAATTCAGTCTCAAATAGACATCCTGAGTTTTCGGCTCTTACTATTCATTCAGCCCTTTGGTCTGGTAACTATGGGCATCATGCACGACTTGGTAGACACACACATTAAGTCATTTAATACCTTCCTCTTGTAAACAGTATCTGGCACAAGAATGCTGGTATGAGCTCTCCCAAGAGAATGAGTCGTCTGAGAGGCTAAGCAATGTTGCCAAATAAATTTTGGAAAAAAAGCAATATGCTATTCAATATAAACAAATATCATTCCCAACAAGTCCTATTCTGCCACTACTAAACTGGTCTCACACAGTCAATGTGTTTCCTCATCTATAAAGTGAGTTTAAGTAGACCAAACTCTGAAAATTCCCCAGTGATACCAATGTCAATCTGGGTGTGATATCAACCTTAACTGCATCAACTTTTAAGTCAGTGTTTGAAGGAGACACCTTCTCATCTTATGCCCCTCTCTTCAAACTTGTCTACAATCACATGCTCACTCTTTGCCCAGCTACTAATCATTTCACAGGCTGTTTCTTCTATAACTAAAACATCTTCCCCATTTACTCTCCAACTACCAAAATCTTATTCTTTCAGGATCTGAGGAAAGACCAATAGTATTTCAATACTAAGTGCCCTGTGAAGTACTTCCATCATCTCATGAATGTATGTGACATCTCAGCTAAGCATCATGGCACCAAAAACAAGTTTCAGATATTTTTTTACTGCTCAGCCTTCTGAACAATGGATTCTTAAGAATTTGTTTGGGAATGATACCATGTATGGCCAATAAGAAAAAGATTGTGTAGTTCTAATTCAGTATTAACTTTCTAATAAACCTCCAAGAAATTAACAGCCTACCATACCAGTGACTTATTAATTGAAAACAGAAGCAATTTTGAAGTCATCACCTCTAAATAAATTGGTTTAAAATGAAATTTGAACAAATCATAACTGATCAATAAAAACCAGAGCTAGAAATCAGTGGGCTTTTTTACTGTTGATACTGACTGTTACAAAACATTTCAGGGCATTTCAATTAGCCTTGTACAATGTGATGATTTTCAGAGACATGGTCATTTACATCAGAGATTTCAAAATGATCAAAGACTAGTTAAGGAACCACTGAAGATCTACTTCAGAAAATTTGATCACTTAAATAATTCCCCACTGTTTTATGTAAGTGAAGTGAAGTCGCTCAGTAATGTCTGACTCTTTGTGACCCCACAGACTGTAGTGTACCAGGCTCCTCTGTCCATGGGATTTTCCAGGCAATAGTACTGGAGTGGATTGCCATTTCCTTCTCCAGGGGATCTTCCCAATCCAGGGCTCGAACCCAGGTCTCCTGCATTGTAGACAGACACTTTACCGTCTGAGCCATCATGGAAGTCCTGTTTTATGTAAAGTGTTACTGTTTTATTTTTAAGGCAAAAACTACTGGCATTAAAAAACATTAATAATTCAGTCTTAAGTTTTCTGATACAGATATTTTTTTTAAGGAAAAAAGCTATATAGTCAAGTAACTCAAAGTTTTAATTTTCAAGTGAAAAATGGCTTTTATTCATTCATCTATCAGACACCAGCTAACCACCACAATGTGCCAGGCAATACTGTAAGGCCCTAGAAAGAGCATATGGATAAGACAAACCCTACTGTAAGATTTCACTTTTGTCAACTATTGTTGGGTAACATCAGTATTTTAAGAATCTCAGGCACATATAAAATACTAATTTTAAACCATAAAGTGTTGAAAGTGTTCGTCATTCAGTCGTGTCATACTCCGTGAACCCATGGACTGTAGCCCACCAGGCTCCTCTGTCCACAAATTTTCAGGGCTAGGATACTGGAGTGGGTAGCCAGGCATTCCCTTCTCCAGGGGATCTTGCCATTCCAGGGATCAAATTGGGTCTCCTGCATTCAAGGCAGATTCTTTACCTTCTGAGCCATCAGGGAAGCTAATTTTAAACCACAGCCACACTTATATTGGGCTTCCCAGGTGGGATTGTTGGCAAAGAACCTGCCTGCCAATGCAAGAGACTAAGAGACAGGTTGATCCCTGGGTCAGGAAGATCCTCTGGAGAAGTTAATGGCAACTCACTCCAGTATTCTTGCCTGGAGAGTCCCACAGACCAAGAAGCCCAGTGGGTTACAATCCATAGTATCACAAAGAGTTGGACAAGACTGAAGTGACTTAGCACACTTATATTGTGTGTATATTTTCCATTTCACCTGAGTTTTCTCCCTAAAATCCACTACCACTACCACCATCTTTACGAAAAGAAATTCTAAGTTAACATGATATTTCACAAAACTCTGGGCAAAATATTCCTCACTCCTCTGAGAGCATCTTTACTAATACATTAGCCTCTGAGCTCAGGGAAGATGTTCTATTCACCTTCATGCAGTGCCTGAATCACAGTATGTNTCTTTGTGACCCCACAGACTGTAGTGTACCAGGCTCCTCTGTCCATGGGATTTTCCAGGCAATAGTACTGGAGTGGATTGCCATTTCCTTCTCCAGGGGATCTTCCCAATCCAGGGCTCGAACCCAGGTCTCCTGCATTGTAGACAGACACTTTACCGTCTGAGCCATCATGGAAGTCCTGTTTTATGTAAAGTGTTACTGTTTTATTTTTAAGGCAAAAACTACTGGCATTAAAAAACATTAATAATTCAGTCTTAAGTTTTCTGATACAGATATTTTTTTTAAGGAAAAAAGCTATATAGTCAAGTAACTCAAAGTTTTAATTTTCAAGTGAAAAATGGCTTTTATTCATTCATCTATCAGACACCAGCTAACCACCACAATGTGCCAGGCAATACTGTAAGGCCCTAGAAAGAGCATATGGATAAGACAAACCCTACTGTAAGATTTCACTTTTGTCAACTATTGTTGGGTAACATCAGTATTTTAAGAATCTCAGGCACATATAAAATACTAATTTTAAACCATAAAGTATTGAAAGTGTTCGTCATTCAGTTGTGTCATACTCCGTGAACCCATGGACTGTAGCCCACCAGGCTCCTCTGTCCACAAATTTTCAGGGCTAGGATACTGGAGTGGGTAGCCAGGCATTCCCTTCTCCAGGGGATCTTGCCATTTCAGGGATCAAATTGGGTCTCCTGCATTCAAGGCAGATTCTTTACCTTCTGAGCCATCAGGGAAGCTAATTTTAAACCACAGCCACACTTATATTGGGCTTCCCAGGTGGGATTGTTGGCAAAGAACCTGCCTGCCAATGCAAGAGACTAAGAGACAGGTTGATCCCTGGGTCAGGAAGATCCTCTGGAGAAGTTAATGGCAACTCACTCCAGTATTCTTGCCTGGAGAGTCCCACAGACCAAGAAGCCCAGTGGGTTACAATCCATAGTATCACAAAGAGTTGGACAAGACTGAAGTGACTTAGCACACTTATATTGTGTGTATATTTTCCACTTCACCTGAGTTTTCTCCCTAAAATCCACTACCACTACCACCATCTTTACGAAAAGAAATTCTAAGTTAACATGATATTTCACAAAACTCTGGGCAAAATATTCCTCACTCCTCTGAGAGCATCTTTACTAATACATTAGCCTCTGAGCTCAAGGCAGATGTTCTATTCACCTTCATGCAGTGCCTGAATCACAGTATGTAGTCAAGAAATGCCTGTGAGATTAGAGGCCCCAGATCTGATGCACTATACAGAGTATAAATGAGTTGCAGTGTCTGAATAAAACTAAAACTATTTTGACTCAGCATCTTAGCTTTAAACGTAATACATAAAAATCACCAAAAGTGAAGAAACACTGGAAAACAGTACAAGAATAATTTGCAAAATCAAAACGAAAGAACAATACTTTTCTTCTTCCTAATTTTTAATTTCCTTATTTTCTTCTTTCAGGTTTTTTAACAATTGCCACTTTTTCTAAATCATTCATTTCTTTTTGTTTGTTTGTTTGTTACTGTGCCTGTGACACTGGAACAATGTTAAAGTAATTCTAAATTCAAATAGGTATTATTTCCTTTCAGCTCCAAGTTAAAAATTTATCAGTTAAACTGTGTTATGGCATAGAAAATGCCAAAGACAACCATAGATTTTAACTTGTTTTTGTCAAGGTTCTACCAAGACCAAGCAGGTTATAAAGAAAACTCTGGAATGCTGGGGGAAAATGTGGAAGAGAGATGAATATTTATATAGTACTGTTAATAAGAATGAGTAGCAGACATCCTTTTCCACTAACGTCTAAAAACTTTTCATACTTACAAGCAGATCTAATTATTGTTGCTTAAGGTCAGCTTAGATGTGATACGGAACTACTTATAAAAATAAAGTCTTTATTTTCTGAATTTGCTGTGAAAGTTCCTTATAAACTCTCAATAACAACTCTGCTCCAGGCCAACTATCTAGACTGAGTTTCTATTACACAGAAACATATTCTAAAACACAGGATTCCAATATGAATGAGAGAATGCTTCACTCCTAGAGTCGGCACATATTTTGGTTTGTATGTTAGCTAATATATTTAGTCCCCATTAACTGAAGCTGAGATTCTTGGTGCTAACAGTTAAAGAAGAGACTGCCAAGGGCTATCCAAGGTACTCAAGCTTACTGATGATGAGTTACAAAATATCAGGGAGTACAGGGTCACAAGAGTCAGAGATGGGATGGTAAGAAAATCAGAAATTCATTGGACTTTACTAGTGACAGAAAGTCCAGTATTTATAACAGCACTCTTTACAATGGCACAAATAAGCTTACAAATAATTTCCTCAACATTGTTACAAGTACTCTAGTACCACCTTTAGGGTTATCTGAAAGTTTTTATTCATATAGATATATTTTCTAGGACTTCTCTAGAAATTAAGTAAAGAATAGAGAACATAACAGCCTATTATCCACACAGTTCATTTTATTTCTGAAGGTATTTCTAGAAACTGCAAGAACAATTTATTTCCATTTGTTAAAGTAGCTTTGAAAACAAACCAAAAAATGTATATTAAGGGACCTGAATAGATTAACTGCCTTATCTCTTATCAAAAAGGAAGATCAATCAGAACAGGATGATTACTTGCAGTATACATCATTTAGAGATTTTAAGGGTAAGCTATACTTAACAAACAGTAAACATCATGTTAGAGAGAGCCATCATCTATTTTATTTCTGTCCGTTAGTATTTCCAATTGATTAAAAGTCCTGCCTATCAAAAAAGAGACCTTTAAAAACACCTTTACTACCACAAAAAGATTAATCAAAAAGACTAGGTTATAGTCTCACAACTCATAAAAACTGCATCGTTAATCCAGGTAACACTGTGCTGTGCTATACTTAGTCACTCAGTTGTGTCCAACTCTTTGCAACCCCATGGACCGCAGCCTGCCAGGATCCTCTGTCCATGGGGATTCTCCAGACAAGAATACTGGAGTGGGTTGTCATGGCTTCTTCCAACAGATCTTTCCAATCCAGGCATCAAACCCAGATCTCACGCACTGCGGGGGGATTCTTTACCATCTGAGCCACCAGGGAAGCCCAAGAATACTGGAGTGGGTAGCCTATCCCCTCTCCAGGGGATCTTCCTGACCCAGGAATCAAACCAGGGTCTCCTGCATTGTAGGCGATTCTTTACCAGCTGAGCTACCAGGGAAGCTCGCAGATAACACTACTATCTTATATATGAATTGAATTAAGGTCCAGCAAGTTCAAACAATATGTCCATGATTATATAAATAGTTTTTTCATGTTTTAACAATAACAACAACAATAAAAGTTGAAGGAGTTGTATTATCAATCTGTAGAACTAGAATAAAAATTTCAACAATTGGCTTCAGGCTTCATTCTGGTGTTTTTCCCATGTAACATGCTTATGCAGTTTCTTATATCGGTGTTAGGTTTTATTCACCATGGCCAACCTCTACACATATACAACCAAGGGTGCAATAAATTAATGATATGCAATGACAGGAGAGATGTAAAGGACGTAAGAGTACTGCTTCTATCATATTATACACCAGGAAACATACAGGAAAGGCTAGAGACTTCTTGTTTCCCCAAGTAAGTTTAAGCTTAAAACAAAATTTCTGACCCTCAAGTTTATTTATTTACTATTCAATCATCTCAGATGGAAAAGACAGTTATGACAATACTAATAATAATACTGTTTTGGGCCAGGAGGATAAAATCTTTAATGCTTATTAATTTAGTTCTGTATCAAAAGATCTTTGAAAAAGCAAAGTATAGAACAGTATATATAGTAAGCTCTTATTTCTGTAAAACAAGGGAGCTATACTCATTTCTATATGCACAGAAAATTACAAGGACATAAAAGACATTCTAAGAGTGTAATGATGAGAAAAAAATGAGACAGGCTAGGGTAGAAAAATCTTTCACTATGTACTCTTTGGTACTACTTGAACAGTTTTTTTTTTTAACAATGTTCATGAAATACTTTTTCAAATAAAACAAGATCTTTGATCCTGACAGGATTACCACTTTACAACATACAGTATGTTCCTGACTGCCACACTCAAAGAATTAAGATTTACATAAATGATTAATATAATTTTAAACATCCATATTCACTCTAAATAAAAACTGAAGTTTACTCCTCAAACCTATATTAAAGACAAAAACACTTTAACTGTTCTTTAATTTTTGGACAGAAGTATATATTAATATTAATCCTGTGTGTTATTTTCATGGATAATGAAGTTCAAGTGTTCACTGGTATTACTGTTTAAGTTCTAAAAGCCTATAAAACATCTCTCATTTTAGTCTTCTATAAATAACTGGCAAAATTTCAAGTTCACAAAAAATTTTCTACCATATATATAGAGAGATTTCAATGAATTCTACTATTTCAACAAAAATAAAAAGCATATAAATATATAAACACAAAGTAGAATGACACTGCTTCTAAAAAAAAAAAACATTAGAAAAGGTAATTCAGTTATAATTTATTTTCATCACTTGTTCTTCATGATCAGATATTTTATAATGTAATGAAAATTAACTTTCCATGTCAGGAACTGGCACTAAAAAAATTTTTGGACTGCAAATGAGTTATACAAATGAAAGTATCAAATGGAGATCCAGTTATCAAAATGAAAGCACTCAACATATTTAAAGTTCACAATTATTTGTTTAGAGCACATAAAAAGTCAGCTCACTAACCAACTGTTGAGATTTTAAAGAATTACTGCAGAGGTTTGAAGAAAATAGATTTATTAGTTAACTTATAAAGATTAAAGAGCTTGAAACAAGTATTAAAAAGAAATTTGTGCCTTTATTAGAATGGTGTTAGGCTTTAAATATACCAATTTGGGTAATCAAATAATTCATTTTTTAATAAGAAATGACACTACAGAACTGCAATACTGGTCCAACAGTCTTGTCTTTACTTTTCCTTTAAAGCGAGAAAACAGAATGCGAGTAATCAGAAAGCACTAGCAGGCATCAGTTAATCCAAGACACTAGCTTCTTAGTTCCAAAAGCACTTGCAAAGAAAACCATTGGGGGGCACAGGAGGGTGGAAGCACTTCATAATAACTGGAATCCCATGAGTGTGTCTGTACGCCAAGTCTCACAGGCTATTTTTTGTAGTTATCCTTTACTTGGTCACTTTTTTTTTTACCCTCAAATACTAGTTTTTCTTTGACTTTTTTTTCCTCAAAGTATAAAAAGTATGAAATATAAACAAGCTCTTGCATTGCACACACTTCAAAGTGTACAATTCAAGCATTATAGAGCTATCTACATACTGATAAATCCCATCAAATCTTGGATAATTCAATAATATACAAAATACCAGGGCACAGAAAGAACTAAAACCCACTTCTTTTTGATACACGTAAGATTCAAATATTCAATCTAAAGAAAAACACTTAATCATTTTGGCTCTCCTCTACATTCGCATGTTGATATGCTTATTAAAATATTCCTGTATAATTAATGTTTGGTCTTATTCTTTCAAGTCAGGTTTAAAACTAGCCATCCAGACAAAACAGGTAATCAGAAAGACTATTTCTTACCCACCTCCCTAACCCCAATAACTATGAAGCCAATTTTACGACATGACTCCAAACACTGGATTGTGACGACAAATGCTAGGTCCAATTTCTTCATAATCCTTTTTGGTGTGGCATACTTGGTAGAACTCAGGTGTGGAAGCCAGCATAGATCCTCCAAACCAAACTGCATATCGTTGCATGTGATGTGTAATGACTTGTACATCAATAGGTTTTGGCTTCAATCTACCACCACTCAATTCCTCACTTAATTTCAGCCTGGCATCTACAATTCTTTTCAAATCTCTTTGCAAACGATGTCCAAAGTCCCTGAACATGGTTGAACCTCCAGAGAAGACAATATTCTTGTAGAGAGGACGTCTGACATCGATAGGACAATTCTGAATTACTTCATCTACAACTTCTGAGATAGGCTGGGTAAAGTCTGGGTTAGCAAACTCTGGATGAAAAAAGATTTCAGGTCCCAAGAATCTCTCATATCCAACATCAATGGAAAACTCTTTCTTTGAGATAGCATTGATTCCAGTATACTGTTTAATCCACTTTGATCCATCTGTATCATACTTGTTAAATTCTTTTACTAAGTCTGGGCAGACATAACTATAGCGCTCCTTCACTGCCTTAGTAGTTTCCAAGGATTGCTCTGGAGGAATTCCTACTTCTCGGTCTCTCAACAATTGCTGAATAAAATATGTTATATCTCGTCCTGAGATTGGAATGTGCTTAATACAGCTGCCAATCACATACCCTTCAGCCACAGGGATGACATGAGTGACACCATCTCCACTGTCTATTACCGTACCGGTCAACGTCCGTTCTCCTACTTGTCTGGAGGGCCAAGATGCAGCTAAGGCAAGAACGGCCTGTACAGCAATGTACAAGCCAGGAACATTGAAGGACTCAAACATTATTTCAGCAGTATATTCCCTGTTTTCTGGAGTATTCAGTGGAGGTTCAGTCAAAAGAAAATAATGATCTTCAGGTTCTGCCCTTAAATATTTAAAGATCACTTGCTCCATAAACCTTTCCATCAAGTCCCAATCTTCAACTATACCATGGCGGCTTGGCCACTTTGTTGCATACGTAGGTTTTTCTATTGCTTCATCACCAATGAAGAAGTCTAGGTCATCAACACCTTTCATCACCCTCCTTTGAGCTTGATCTCCCACTTTTGCTGGCTCCTTAATAGCAATACAGGAAGGGATGATAAACTGTGGTTCTGTATTTCCAGCATATCCTAATTTTGTATACCCTGTGCCACAGTCCACCACACAGGCCGGCAGCCGTCCTGCCATCTTCCTCCTCGCCTGCTGTTGCTGCTGCCGCCGTCTGCTCCGTGCCGGTTGGGGCCAGGGATGGGCGGCGGGAGGTAGAAGCTATCTGACCATCCACGGCCGGGCCACCCTCTACGTCTGGGGGGGAGCCGGGAAGCCAAAGCAGTAGCAAGAGAAGCAGGCTCGGTCAGCGGCTACCACTTCCGCAACCCGGGCTGGCAGGCAGTCCCCGCCCTGCCCCGCTGCGGCCTCCTCCCCCTCTCTCTCTCCTCCTCCTCACTCCTGCCCCCACCCTACAACTTCTTCCCCTCACACAGCCTTTCCCTGGGAAGCCAAGATCCGGCACTCAGCTTTCTTTACAGTCCAGCTCTCACGGATATACATGACTAAAGGAAAAACCATAACCTTTAGATGGATCTTTGTTGGCAAAGTAATGCCTCTGCTTTTTAATATGCCGTCTAGGTTGATCATAACTTTTCTTCCAAGGAGTAAGCATTTTTTTTTAATTTCATGGCTACAACCATCATCTGTGGTGATTTGGGGAGCCACCCAAAATAAACTCTGTCACTGTTACCCCATCTTTTTGCCATGAAGTGATGGGACCAAATGCCATGATCTTCGTTTTCTGAATGCTGAGCTTTAAGACAACTTTTTCACTCTCCACTTTCACTTTCATCAAGAAGCTCTTTAGTTCTTCACTTTCTGCCATAAGGGTGGTGTCATCTGCGTATCTGAGGTTATTGATATTTCTCCTGGAAATCTTGATTCCAGCTTGTGCTTCTTCCAGTACAGCGCTTCTCATGATGTACTCTGCATAGAAGTTAAATAAGCAGGGTGACAATATACAGCCTTGACGTACTCCTTTTCCTATTTGGAACCAGTCTGTTGTTCCATGTCCAGTTCTAACTGTTGTTTCCTGACCTGCATATAGATTTCTCAGGAGGCAGGTCAGGTGGTCTGGTATTCCCATCTCTTTCAGAATTNAAAAACACTTTAACTGTTCTTTAATTTTTGGACAGAAGTATATATTAATATTAATCCTGTGTGTTATTTTCATGGATAATGAAGTTCAAGTGTTCACTGGTATTACTGTTTAAGTTCTAAAAGCCTATAAAACATCTCTCATTTTAGTCTTCTATAAATAACTGGCAAAATTTCAAGTTCACAAAAAATTTTCTACCATATATATAGAGAGATTTCAATGAATTCTACTATTTCAACAAAAATAAAAAGCATATAAATATATAAACACAAAGTAGAATGACACTGCTTCTAAAAAAAAAAACATTAGAAAAGGTAATTCAGTTATAATTTATTTTCATCACTTGTTCTTCATGATCCAGATATTTTATAATGTAATGAAAATTAACTTTCCATGTCAGGAACTGGCACTAAAAAAATTTTTGGACTGCAAATGAGTTATACAAATGAAAGTATCAAATGGAGATCCAGTTATCAAAATGAAAGCACTCAACATATTTAAAGTTCACAATTATTTGTTTAGAGCACATAAAAAGTCAGCTCACTAACCAACTGTTGAGATTTTAAAGAATTATTGCAGAGGTTTGAAGAAAATAGATTTATTAGTTAACTTATAAAGATTAAAGAGCTTGAAACAAGTATTAAAAAGAAATTTGTGCCTTTATTAGAATGGTGTTAGGCTTTAAATATACCAATTTGGGTAATCAAATAATTCATTTTTTAATAAGAAATGACACTACAGAACTGCAATACTGGTCCAACAGTCTTGTCTTTACTTTTCCTTTAAAGCGAGAAAACAGAATGCGAGTAATCAGAAAGCACTAGCAGGCATCAGTTAATCCAAGACACTAGCTTCTTAGTTCCAAAAGCACTTGCAAAGAAAACCATTGGGGGGCACAGGAGGGTGGAAGCACTTCATAATAACTGGAATCCCATGAGTGTGTCTGTACGCCAAGTCTCACAGGCTATTTTTTGTAGTTATCCTTTACTTGGTCACTTTTTTTTTTACCCTCAAATACTAGTTTTTCTTTGACTTTTTTTCCTCAAAGTATAAAAAGTATGAAATATAAACAAGCTCTTGCATTGCACACACTTCAAAGTGTACAATTCAAGCATTATAGAGCTATCTACATACTGATAAATCCCATCAAATCTTGGATAATTCAATAATATACAAAATACCAGGGCACAGAAAGAACTAAAACCCACTTCTTTTTGATACACGTAAGATTCAAATATTCAATCTAAAGAAAAACACTTAATCATTTTGGCTCTCCTCTACATTCGCATGTTGATATGCTTATTAAAATATTCCTGTATAATTAATGTTTGGTCTTATTCTTTCAAGTCAGGTTTAAAACCAGCCATCCAGACAAAACAGGTAATCAGAAAGACTATTTCTTACCCACCTCCCTAACCCCAATAACTATGAAGCCAATTTTACGACATGACTCCAAACACTGGATTGTGACGACAAATGCTAGGTCCAATTTCTTCATAATCCTTTTTGGTGTGGCATACTTGGTAGAACTCAGGCTGAAAATAAAAATAGATTTTTGGAAAGGTTAAAAATGTAACACTTTTCGACATGCTTTAAGATAAATATGTTAAATCTAAAACGTTTATCAGTCCATTCATGGTAGCTGAACAAAGCTTTGAAATTCTAGCAACCGTGACTCAAAATCAGCTACAAGTCTATAACCAAAACTGAAAATGAGCATTTGACAAAAGTCTCTCCAATCCCCCTCCTCAACATCTGTTTCTCCTGAAATTTTTCAATTTTGAAAAAATTGAATGGAATGGAAGGTTGAATCTCAAATGCCCAACTATTCTGTTGTGGCTTTCCCACACTGTACACTGAATCAAGAAAAGCAGCAGCATTCATATAAGTTACAGATGATATATTCCAGGTCATGCTCCAAAAACTTCTAGATGAACTTCTTTCCTCACTGAAGGTCTGGTATAGACAGACTATTCCACAGTCTATTACCTCATTTCTCCAAGGGGAAAGTTACATACTCAACTAGGTGACACAGACAGCACAAATGAAGACAATTCAAATTAAGGAAGAAAATAACTTTTACCTCTTATTTTTAAATGCTTTTATTGAAATCCAAGGCTGTATAGTTTTCAATAATTCAAATAAAGTTCTTACATTTTATTTTATACTGTGTACTACAGGATAAAGCTAAAAAAGTGAAGTCGCTCAGTCATGTACAACTCTTTTGTGACATCACAGACTGTATGTAGCCCACCAGGCTTCTCCGTCTATGGATTTTCCAGGCAAGAATACTGGAGTGGGTTGCCATTTCCTTCTCCATATACTACAGGATAGAGCACCACTATTTACTATGTGAAGGATGTTAACATTTAAAGTATCTTTTAAAGGGACTTTAAGATGTTTGGGTTTGGGAGAGGTAACTTCTTATTAATTCCCTTGACTCAGTTTAGATCATCATACTTCTTATGTGGTAACTCTTAATATTTTAAAATATTTGCACAGAAAAAACAATGACCTTTTGATACCTGTATTACTACAGAGTTAAGCCTGTGCTCTGCAACAAAAGAAGCTACCACAATGAGAAATCTGCGCACTGCAATGAACAGCCCCCAGTTGCTGAAACTAGAAAAAGCCCACGAGCAGCAATGAAGTTCAGCACAGCCAAAAAAATTACATTAAATAAATTTTAAAAAGAAGTGCTCACTCAAAAGATGTCTAGCAAGAACAAAAACAAAAAAAAAACCCCAAAACCCAGTAAGTCCAAATGAATTCCACTTTTCAAAAATACTCTGTTTATGTGTGTCCAATTTTAAAACTTTCCTGTGCAATATTACATAAAAATTTAAGAAATTTCTCTTGTTGCTCTAAACTGTTTAAGTTGATAAATTATTTTATCTTTAAAACAAAAAAGTCAAATTTTAAAGTAAGCTTCATCTCACTTACTGTGGAAGCCAGCATAGATCCTCCAAACCAAACTGCATATCGTTGCATGTGATGTGTAATGACTTGTACATCAATAGGTTTTGGCTATAAAAGATATAGTAAGATCAGTTCAATGGTAAACTCATATAAGAATCCCTGTATTATTTAGCCTTAGTTGTACATACTCAAAAATAAACAAACAAAAAAAGATGTGGAGGTGGGGGTGTACATAGGGCAAAACAATGTAACATAAACAAATTAAGCTAATTTTATTATTATTATTTTAAATATAACCACAGTAAAGTAAGGGAAAAGAACTAATCCAGGTAATCCATGAACACAGTATTAGGACTACGCCCTCAGGGTTAAGCTAAAAACTAAGCAAACACTGAACTCTCATTAGTCAGTCTGTTTCTCACAGTGGCATGGATCAATAATTCTAAAACTACTATATATGCATTCCAGGACTGAGCAAACAACAAACATAAGGCTGGTATCTTACCATCAGAGAAGAGCATTACAAATATGGGAAGGTATAAGGCTAGAATGAACCTTACAGTACTCTGGAACTTCTATTATCAGTATGAATCTATAGTTTTTAGTTTATACAGAGAACTAGATTTATATGCACACACACAAAAACACGCACACACAAACACACACACTACATATGACTGCCAACAATGCCTAGATGCACTGACCCCTCAGTAACAATTGAATATGTATCTAGTGTCCAAATCTTGGTTTCTTTTAATTGAAGTACAGTTGGTTTACAATATTGTGTTAGTTTTTGGGTGTACAGCAAAGTAATTCATATCTGTATAGATATATAGATAGATTTCAGATTATTTTCCATTAGAGGTTACTATAAGATACTGAATATAGTTTCCTGTGCTATACAGTAAAATCCTTTTTGCTTGTCTATTTTATATATAAGACTTTTCTTCATAGCATTCTCCATTTAAAGGAACAAGGGTGCCTTGAAATAAAATGGTGGATTTCAAGACTGGAGAAGAGAAAGTACAAGATGAACTTGCAATATCTTACTATTTCAGAAAGTTAGGATGTACCTGCAGAATACTGAGGTCACAACAAAAGGAATAAAAGCCACCTCTGAAGGATTCTTACTAGTCAAATATGAGAAAGTTTGAGCATCAAACTTAATAATAGTAGTAATGATATTTATATCATAATATTAATGGTAGTACCTAGAGAATAACTGAGAAATCAGGAATTCAGGGATATCAGTGAATGAATAACGGGGAAAAACATACTCTTTCTTACAGTAAAATGAGACTATGAAACAAAAAAGAAATACTGGAATTTGCAAAATACCATTTGGCAACTACCACAGCAATAACCAAATATGATGCTATAAGCAGTGGCTGAGACTTTGATGAAAAACAAGACAGTTATACATAATCTGAAAGTATCATCCTATAAGATTCTTATTAAATATAAAGGAAAAAACAATAACTTTATAATAGAGACACCTGACATACTTAACCAGGTGATCAAAATTAACATATAAAAAAAATCATGCATCTGGCAATACAATGCAGTAAAAATAATTCAACATCACTTCTTTACTATTACTGCAAAAAATGCATTATCTGAACCTAATCATGAGAAAATATCAGACAAACCTAAACTGAGAAACAGCTGGCAAAATAAATTTCCTGTAGTCTTCAAAAATATTGAAGTTAACAAAAGACAAAAAAACAAAATGAGTACTTTTTCCAGATAAGAGGGAAATGAAACTAAATTCAAACATATGATCTTGGACTGAACCTTAGAACAGAAAAAAAATATATATATATACACATATATATATTTCTTGGTTTTGATAATTGTAATGGCCTGTTTTTAGGAAATATACACTAACATTTAGGGGTAATAGGCTATATTTGCAACTCACTTTCAAATAGTTCAAGAAGGTACATGTGTCTATTTGTATATATGCATATATTTATAAAAATAGAAAAATAAAGCAAATATGCTAAAATTTGGAAATCTAGGAGAATATATAGGAATTCCACTAGAATTTGCCAACAGTTTTAAAGTATGAAATTATTTTGGAATAAAAAAAATTTTAATTTATGTATCACAAAAGATATAGCTTTCTGTTACTAAAAAAACACTATTTAACTGTCATTTAAAATTAGATTAACAGAAAAAAAAAGCCACATTTAAATACAGATATATAAAGATGTTATAAAGATCCATAAAAATAACTGAGTAAAATAAAAGAGAAGGTGGAGTACTCCAGTATGTATGATTTTTTCCTATATTATTAGATATGTTAGCATAGTGCTGACATCATTGAGAGAAAAAAAAACCTCTTAGTTCNGATATATAAAGATGTTATAAAGATCCATAAAAATAACTGAGTAAAATAAAAGAGAAGGTGGAGTACTCCAGTATGTATGATTTTTTCCTATATTATTAGATATGTTAGCATAGTGCTGACATCATTGAGAGAAAAAAAAACCTCTTAGTTCTTATTTAGAAATATGTAAGAAGCATAAAAATGTTTAAACATTTTTATTTAGCTGCAATGAGTCATTACAAACTAAATCACCACTTTTTACTGTATTCTAAGGAATAGTTGAGCTATTTCAAATCCTGAAAGATGATGCTGTGAAAATGCTGCACTCAATATGTCAGCACATTTGGAAAACTCAGCAGTAGCCACAGGACTGGAAAAGGTGAGTTTTCATTCCAATCCCAAAGAAAGGCAATGCCAAAGGATGCTCAAACTACCACAAAATTGCACTCATCTCACACGCTAGTTGGAGAAGGCAATGGCACCCCACTCCAGTACTCTTGTCCAGGGAAAATCCCAGGGACAGAGGAGCCTGAGCCTAGTGGGCTGCAGTCCATAGGGTCGTCAAGAGTCGGACATGACTGAGCAACTACACTTTCACTTTTCACTTTCATGCATTGGAGAAGGCAATGGCAACCCACTCCAGTGTTCTTGCCTGGATAATCCCAGGGACAGGGGAGCCTGGTGGGCTGCCGTCTGTGGGGTCACAGAGAGTTGGACATGACTGAAGCGACTTAGCAGTAGTAGCAGCAGCATACGCTAGTAAAGTAATACTCCAAATTCTCTAAGCAAGGCTTCAGCAATAAGTGAACCATGAAATTCCTGATGTTCAAGCTGGTTTTAGAANAAAATTATAAGTACCCATAGCTTTTGTTTGTTATTTTTTAACTGTTTTACAAAACTGCTATCTCTTATATTACCAAATGGGTGATTAAGTCTCTGATAAAATAATATATATTTCCATATGAGATTTTAACAGTGAAACTCTAGATATGGAAGAAGCAACAAGAGGCAATATTTTCTTGGATCCAGAGGCTAATACAGGTGGTCCAGACAATTTTGGATACTGTTTTATGATCTAGTCCGGTAAGAGCACACTGAGTTGGCCTGTAAGCAGTATCCCTGCCAGACTTGGGAATGAGCATTCTCAGCACAACAGGAAGAAATGGCAGCCTCAAATCATGGTAAAATTTATGACATGAAGGGACCCTGCCAGCTGGAAACTGGCAATTGCCATCTACCTCTACAAAGATTAAATCATGGCCACTGCAGCTGCTGACCTTCAACATCACTGAAAGTTCACTGTAGAGATCAGGAATCAGGCACTCTGTGCTCTGGAAAAACTGGCAGAACAGGCCCTCAGAGAGTTGGATATCTTCAGGAAAAGATTTTATGAGTCCCAATTCCTGCATCTTCTCATACACAGAGAAACACTAACATTGTTAAAGATGGTATCTGCTTTGGCTAATAAGAAAAATATTAAAAGTCAAAACAGAGCAACTATGGTTCAGACATCCAAGGAAATAATGAGATGACACAATGGGTGTAATTTCAGACTAGTCTTTGCATTGCTAACAAGCTGAGTTTTCTGAGACATGTCAGGCTTGTATGCCACTGGACGTTACTGCTGGCAGCTAGTAACTACAATCTTACTTTTTATAAAGCTAGGCAACTGGCTACCTAGCTATACATCATTAAAATTAAGTAGGCATCTACGAGGCTTTAGGGTCTTTGTCCAGTTTCTTCCCAGCTGGCTCAGTGGTAAAGAATTTGCCTCCCAAGGAAGGAATGAGTCAGGAAGATCCCCTGGAAGAGGAAATGGCAAGCCCCTCCAGTTATTCTTGCCTGGAAAATCCCATGGACAGAGGAGCCTGAAGGGCTAGAGTCTATGGGGTCACAAAGAGTCGGACACGATTGAGTAACTGAGTACACACAGCTTTTCATGAGAAACTGCACTTCTAGAAATTGATCCTATAGGGATATTCATAATGTACAAAATGACATATAATAAGGCATTTCATTACAATCTTGCTTATAATAGCAAAAGTGAAAATAAAGAGCCATCAAATGAGAAGCTAATTAAATATGCTATGTTTAAACCATAGAATATTAGGTAGCTATTAAAAAAGTGATTGAAAAAGCTCTTTATGTACAGATATGGAAAAATCTCCAAAATGCTTTTGTTAACTGAACAAAATCAAGGTACCGAACAATGTGACATTTGTAAAAAAGTAAAGGGTACAGGTAAAACATATTTCTCTGTATAAGCAGAGAATATCTCTGGAAGAGTATTAAGAAATTCATAATTTTGGTTGCCTCTAGAGAACAGAACTAAGTAACAGGCAAGGGTAGAAAGTTTTTTTAATCACATATTATTTCATACCATTTGAATTCATTACTATTCAAAAAAAAAAAGTGTAAATTTTATAGTGTTTGCCAGAATAGATTCAACCTACAGTCTTACAATGGCTTTTCTGGTGGCTCAGCAGTAAAGAATCTGCCTGTCAACACAGGAGACATGGGTTTGATCCCTGGGTCGGGAAGATCTCCTGCAGAAGAAAATGGCAACCAATCCTGTATTCTTGCCTGGGAAATCCCATGGACAGAGGAGCCTGACCAGTTACAGTCCATAGGGTCACAAAAAGACTTGGACGCAATTTAGTGATTAATCAACAACATCTTACATTAACAAAATAATAACAAGGATGTCTAGAAAATCAGAGCTTCCACAAGCAGCATGTTGGGGGCTACTTAGGAGACAGCTGGATACTTTCTGGCTGTAAGCAGGCTTTAAAAAGAAAGTATTTACATTACAATATTTTAAGAAACACACTTCACAGACAGTTTGACTCCATATTCAAACACACTGCTAAACAACAGGCAGATAAATTACTGTGATAATCTTGGATTTTAATACTTTTGGCAGAAATGTTTTTTAATATGATGGGAAGATGTCTCTTTGAGGTACATTTTAGCCCCCAAATTAAGTTCAAGATCTGAAAGTGCTAAAAAGACTAACACATTAAAAATAAGGGGAAAACATAAACTGTTCAAAATGTGATACTGCTCCACTGACCAAATCTCTACAAAGATTCCATACTGTACACATTATAAAAATAAATAAAACTTCTTTGCAGGACATACAAAAGACCCCTTTAATATTTGGCTCCTGACAACCTCTTCCAGCAGCCCTGACACCACACCACACTGCCAAACTATAAAAATACTAACAATTTCCAAAAAAACCAACTGATGCCAGTCAAAGAGCCACTATCAATACTGTTCTGGGTTACATACCATTGCTTTTATATGAAAACTTTCACAACTTCCCACATAGTTGATTACCTCTGCCCTTGTGAGTACAAGTATCATTTACTAATAATTCCTAAGTCTTAATTCCTTCATTTGCAAAATAAAGAGCACTAACTCATGGCTGTTCAGGGTATTTAATAGGAGAACAAGGTAAACCATTAAGCACAGCACCTGTCATAAAGGACATACTTAATACATGTCAACTCTAATTACTCTTTTCGTGCCTTCTCTCCAAAATTTCCATTCCCCAATAATCAGATAAAGGCCATGCAGATATCTGAACTTTTAAATACTTATCAGTTCAGCTGCTCAGTCGTGTCTGACTCTTTGCGACCCCATGAACTGCAGCACGTAAGGCCTCCCTGTCCATTACCAACTTCCAGAGTCTACCCAAACCCACGTCATGTCCAGTGAGTCAGTGATGCCATCCAACCATCTCATCCTCTGTCGTCCCCTTTTCCTCCTGCCCGCAATCCCTCTCAGCATCAGTGTCTTTTCAAATGAATCAGCTCTTCACATCAGGTGGCCAAAGTATTGGAGTTTCAGCTTCAACATCAGTCCTTCTAATGAACACCTAGGACTGATTTCCTTTAAGATGGACTGGTTGGATCTCCTTGCAGTCCAAGGGACTCTCTAGTCTTCTTCCGCATCACAGTTCAAAAGCATCAATTTTTCAGCTTATCACTATGATACAAATTATCCCTGTATTCATAAATGAAAGTTAGTCTGTAGAAGATTTTTCAGATTAGTGCTTGTATGTATTTTTTCAATGCTTTCACTGCCTTTTTTTTTTTTAAAGGTAAGACACGGATTTATTTAGAGAGGAACATACTCCAGACAGAGGATGAGCCATCTCATAAAGCAAGACTGGCCTTGGGAAAACCATACTCCACAGACAAGAGTGGGTTGTCGCAAAGGGCTGATGCCCACATTTTTGTACTTTCAAATCAGTCTCTTCTTAATGTAAAACCTTCAACTGTGGTAGAACAGAACTCCTGTAATAGATGGAGGTCAGCATGATTGAACCACTTGCTCACACCCTCTGGTTTGGGTACAAAAAAGTAAGAATTATTCAAATGCACAAAACCACCATCAACTGATATGAATAATCTGTTCCCACTGAACTCACTAAAACTAACAGTAACCTACTTGAAGTAAGAGGGTATGTGTGTGTGATCAGTCGCTCAGTCATTTTGTGACTCCACAGATGTAGCCTGGCAGGCTCC
>SJYW01014434.1:690648-704152 GCA_006410735.1 Raphicerus campestris
CCCAATAATCAGATAAAGGCCATGCAGATATCTGAACTTTTAAATACTTATCAGTTCAGCTGCTCAGTCGTGTCTGACTCTTTGCGACCCCATGAACTGCAGCACGTAAGGCCTCCCTGTCCATTACCAACTTCCAGAGTCTACCCAAACCCACGTCATGTCCAGTGAGTCAGTGATGCCATCCAACCATCTCATCCTCTGTCGTCCCCTTTTCCTCCTGCCCGCAATCCCTCTCAGCATCAGTGTCTTTTCAAATGAATCAGCTCTTCACATCAGGTGGCCAAAGTATTGGAGTTTCAGCTTCAACATCAGTCCTTCTAATGAACACCTAGGACTGATTTCCTTTAAGATGGACTGGTTGGATCTCCTTGCAGTCCAAGGGATTCTCTAGTCTTCTTCCACATCACAGTTCAAAAGCATCAATTTTTCAGCTTATCACTATGATACAAATTATCCCTGTATTCATAAATGAAAGTTAGTCTGTAGAAGATTTTTCAGATTAGTGCTTGTATGTATTTTTTCAATGCTTTCACTGCCTTTTTTTTTTTTTTAAGGTAAGACATGGATTTATTTAGAGAGGAACATACTCCAGACAGAGGATGAGCCATCTCATAAAGCAAGACTGGCCTTGGGAAAACCATACTCCACAGACAAGAGTGGGTTGTCGCAAAGGGCTGATGCCCACATTTTTGTACTTTCAAATCAGTCTCTTCTTAATGTAAAACCTTCAACTGTGGTAGAACAGAACTCCTGTAATAGATGGAGGTCAGCATGATTGAACCACTTGCTCACACNCTCCACAGACAAGAGTGGGTTGTCGCAAAGGGCTGATGCCCACATTTTTGTACTTTCAAATCAGTCTCTTCTTAATGTAAAACCTTCAACTGTGGTAGAACAGAACTCCTGTAATAGATGGAGGTCAGCATGATTGAACCACTTGCTCACACCCTCTGGTTTGGGTACAAAAAAGTAAGAATTATTCAAATGCACAAAACCACCATCAACTGATATGAATAATCTGTTCCCACTGAACTCACTAAAACTAACAGTAACCTACTTGAAGTAAGAGGGTATGTGTGTGTGATCAGTCGCTCAGTCATTTTGTGACTCCACAGATGTAGCCTGGCAGGCTCCTCTACCCATGGAATTTTGCAGGCAAGAATACTGGAGTGGGTTGCCATTTCCTACTCCAGGGGATACTCCCAACCCAGGGAATCGAACCACCTCTCTTGTACTTCCTGCATTGGCAGGCAGATCTTTACCACCGCACCATCTAGGAAGCAGTACTGGATAAAGTAGAGGCTACCATGACACTGAAAGGAAGAGGGCCAACAGTCTATTTTGCCCCACCCCATCCACAGTGGGAAAAAAGAACTACTTTAACCTTATCAAAACAAAGACTTGGTTAATACAAGTCAGTCTAAAGCTGCCTGAGGCTATAAAACCCTAAAAGACACTACTGTCTTAGCAATACAGTGGAAAAATGAATACTAATTATTCTTTCATCCAGTCCCTTCCATTTTATTCCCAAAGCTGTTCAAGCAATTATACACAACAGTACCCTAACAAAACAGAATGACTTCCTTCCAGTTCTATGACCCTGACAAAGGAGGATAATATCTCTAAAAATCACTGCCTAACACAAATCTTCAAATGAGGCTCTATGACCCACAAGATTAAGAATTTGTTTCTGTGTCTATAAAATGATCCACTGTAAATAGTTCGTAAAGTACCTTGTAGATAAAAAAATCTGACTCCTTCGGCTAAGTATTAAGATTCTCCAAAATAATCCTCAATTCAACTTTAAAAGTGTCTCCCATCACTTCCATGAACCCAACTCAAAGCCCACTGTACCTATTACTCATTTTCCCCTACATGCCTTGCACATTCCCCCTCACATATTATCTGTGCTCTCACTGCACCCTCTCAAAAAGCTCAGATCACAGCTTAGGAGTCCTCCATGAAGCCTTTCCTGATATTTTAACTAAGAGTCATCCTTTCCTTCAATAAACTTCTCTCAATCACTTGACAAACATATATATACAAGCCTATGTTATTTTTATGTGTGTAAATACCATTTCCCAAGAATAACAGTAAGAAACTTGAAATAGAAACCACAGTACCATAAGAAACTTCCATTTAACAGGTTCACCAGGTAAATCAATACTCCATTCCTGATCAAAGTAAAATTCCCTAGGTTGAGCATATTCAGCAATAATCTACTCTCAAAACAAACATGGAAAGAAGGATATAATAAACAATACAAAAGTCAAGACATAATCAAAACAAGTATGTTCTTCCCCCAAANCAGCCTACCAGGCTCCCCCGTCCCTGGGATTCTCCAGGCAAGAACACTGGAGTGGGTTGCCATTTCCTTCTTCAATGCACCAAAGTGAAAAGTGAAAGTGAAGTCGCTCAGTTGTGTCCAACTCTTCGAGACCCCATGGCCTGCAGCCTACCAGGCTCCTCCATCCATGGGATTTTCCAGGCAAGAGTACTGGAGTGGGGAGCCATCACCTTCTCCTATTATGAGAAACAATGGAAGTCAAAAAACAGTGAAGTAACATTTCCTCAAGTCTGAAAGCTGTCTCTTATACACATCTACAATAGCAGNAGTGAAGTCGCTCAGTCGTGTCCAACTCTTCGAGAACCCATGGACTGCAGCCTACCAGGCTCCTCCGTCCATGGGCTTTTCCAGGCAAGAGTACTGGAGTGGGGAGCCACCACCTTCTCCTATTATGAGAAACAATGGAAGTCAAAAAACAGTGAAGTAACATTTCCTCAAGTCTGAAAGAGGTACAAAAACAGTAAACCCAGAAATCTTTGAGAGTGAAAATATCCTTCAACAATGAAAGTGAAATAAAGACATTTTTCTAGTCAAAGAAAACCCACTGCCATCAAACCTGAGCTAAAGAAAGTTCTTCAGGCTGAGGGGAAATGACACCAGAGGGGAAACTGTGGTATTAATGAAAAACATTAGAAATGGTAAACTGGTAAATGAGACTTTTTTCTGCTTAATTTTTAACATACTTTTGAGTATTTAAAACAAAAATTAAATTGTCTTGTGGGGTTATATATGTAGATGTAACACCTATGATAACTATACTATAGAAGGACAGTAAGGTAGCGGGAATGGCAAGAGAGTTAGTATTGATAAATCTACAGAGATGCAAGGGTTCTACTCTGCATAAAGTTTTAAATTATTTACTCTAAGTAAAAAATAAAATGGCATACCCAAATCCAACTGTACTAATTGTTACATTAAATGTAATAGACTATATTCTCCAATTAAAGGGGACAGACAATCAGAATAGATGAAAGAAAAAGGAAGAGAAGAAAGGAAGAAAGAGAGAGAGAGGGAGCCCCAAGTATATATTGTCTACATGGTACACACTTTAAAAAGATGGATGAAGGGCAAATAGTAAGCATAAGTCTGACATGGCTATATTAACATCAAATGAAACTTTTAAGAAAAAGAGTAATACTAAAGATAAAGAGAAGTTTTATGATAATATACTGATAAATTCATCAAGAAGACGTAAGTGTTAAATGTATGTGTCTATTAACAATTAAATGTCAAGCATGGATTAGCAGGGGCTTCCCTTGTGGCTCAGCTGGTAAAGAATACACCTGCAATGGGAGAGACCTAAGATTGATCCCTGAGTTGGTATGATTCCCTGGAGAAGGGAAAGACTACCCACTCCAGTATTCTGGCCTGGAGAATTCCATGGACTGTGTAGTTCATGGGGTCACAAACAGTTGGACACAACTGAGCGACTTGCACGCACATACATGGGTCAACAATACAAAAAACCAAGGCTCTGCTTTTTCGAACACCTCAATGAATTTCACTGGTTTGAAGACTACTTCTCAACAAGCTATGTATGATCTGNGAGTTGGACACAACTGAGCGGCTTGCACGCGCATACATGGATCAACAATACAAAAAACCAAGGCTCTGCTTTTTCAAACATCTCAATGAATTTCACTGGTTTGAAGACTACTCCTCAACAAGCTATGTATGATCTGATGCCTATTTACCTTCTCAGACTCATCTAGATACCCATAGTTCACTTTCTTAATCCTCAACTCCTACAATACACTCTGTTATGTCTGAAGCAGAAAGAATAACTATTATAAAGTCTTGAAAACTGTATTTGGGAACAGGAACATAAATCCTAGCACTTATAAATGCTCTATCCTCTTTTCATTGTTGTTTTTGTTTTATCCTAATCATTTCTTTCTTCAAAGGTCCTTTTCAAATCTTCCATTTTCATCAGTCCTTTTGGAAACATTTGATTTTCACGGCATGATTCCCAGGCAAATTAGTAAGAGTCCTAAAGCCTTCCAACTTGCTATTTCTTAATAAATGGTGTGTGTGTATGTATGTGCCTGTGCATGTACATGAGTATGTATTTTGGTATTACATTACACTGTTACTTTAAAATGTCTCAAAAATACTTTCAAACCTAGTTCTAAACAGGGAAAAATACATGTTGTGAATATCCTGATATTTTCATGTCAAGTATTTTTGTCAACTGTAAACAAAATTTACACATACATGTAGAGTAGAAATAAAATTACACATCAAGAATAATCCTATTATATAGTACTAGAATATACATATATGGTTTCTTCTGAAAGTCTACAGAAGAAATAGTAAAGTCTGATTACTTACATCCTACTATAGGATGTCAGAATTTTGTTATTTAAAAACACTTGTCTTAAATAGTCCTAACCATACACATAAATTATTTTTAAAAGAATTTCTGAATAAGTAACACTAGCACATGATAAAAATTTTAATAAAACAGGAAGTACTAAAGTTAGTATCTCTACCACACAAAAAGCTTCCCTACAAGGCTGATCTACTAACCAGTCTGCTGTGACCCCAAGAGTCAATCATTTATGTATTCCAGAGATAATCTGCACACAGACAGGCATATGTATTACTTTAATTTAAAACATGTCACTGGGTTACCTGGGTAGTGAAATCATGACTCTTCCTTAAGCTTTCCTATACTTAGAAAAAGAAAGTGTCATTTCTAAATGGTTTTTAAAGAGACCATAAAATGAAAAAGACAAAGCTAGACTAAACTTATGAAATTGATAAGGGCAATACAACACTCAGAAAAATTAAACCGAATTTTTTCCTTTGTGGCCCAGGGAAGCAAGTTAAATATACAGAAAAATCTCCTTGGACTGCGGTAGCAATGAGAAAAAATCTACAATGCTGGTTTTGAGCAGCAAGGTTAGAAATTGCTTTTGAGAAAGGAATACAATAAAAGAGAGAGCTCAAAAGTACTTCTAAAATTATATCAAAGTGACTAGAAGAACAGCAGTGGTACTGTAATCAAGTCAGGAGTGAGGGAAGACCTGGACTGATAGAAATGAACAGCAGAAAAAAAAAAAAGACTTTTATACAAAAAATGGTTGATTTATTGTAGTTCTAAATGCTTCTGGGCAGGGGAAAAGTGGGCTTGAGGAGAGTCATTTATAATGTTCTCTTATTCTTAAAAAACAAAGAGATGAAACAAACATAAAATTTTACCAGGTAATGATTCTGATAAATAGGGGTATATGTTATATTATTCACTATATCTTTCTAAAAGGAATAAATTTATTTATGAAAGAATATTTTTAAACAGTAAAATCAGTGATGCTTGTAATATAAAAGCAGTAGCACCCCACATGCTGGGTATTACTTTAAATTCTACAAATTCATGTTTCCTTATTAAAAACATCAGTTGACAAAAAGTACTTTTTTTTACTTAATACAATGGTTCACTTTTCTTTTTGTTTTGAAAAACATACCACAGCAAAAACTACTTAAAGTTCTCAATTAGTTTCTGACATTAAACCATTAAATGAAAATATTAAAGAGAATCTTTGAAAAAAATAATGAATGAAAAATTTTCATTCAAAAATGAAATGGATAGAAAGCTAGGACAAAAATCATTCCAGAAAAGAATAAACTGTATTTATTATACTAAGTATGGCGTACTTGACTCTACAGACTACATAAGGGAAAAACAGCAGTAGAGTTTTAACTTTAAATGTTTCAACAATTTTAAACCATACAACAAAACAAATAAAAGACCCTAGACCCTAGAACTTTATAGAGTGCAAAGAACCTTAATAACTTAGTACAATCCATTTTCCAAAATTTCTTGGTAATGAGAACCATTAATTTCAAGTTGAAAGAATTTTACCTCAGTACAAATGATCAGCTTCCACCTTTAATATGTTATTAAAAAAAAAAAAAAGTAAAGCGTACACAGAGATTTTTACAAAATAAACAAATGATTTTCAAATTTTAAATGAAAAAAGAGGTGTTCAAATGAATCCCAATGTCAAATTTCATAATACCTCAATTCTCAGCTTAGCTATAGTTTTCTTTATACTTGTAGTGTTAAGGAACTTTCAGAACAAGAAGGTAATATCTAGTTAACAGGGAATGTTAGCTATAAAGATAACTACCAATTATTTAAAGAGCATTTCCAATCTCCTCCAATGCTCTTCTCACTACATTAAAGTCACTATTTAACCTGACACAAAAACACGTACAAGACCGTTGATTGGAAGAATCCGGACTCCTAAATATCAACAGAAATATTCTTTCAGTTCTTCTAGAGCTAAAGCTTAATACATTTACACTAGTAGGGAGGTAAGAACACAGACCATAGAATCAAAAAGTCATGAGTGAAATGTCCACCATTTACTGTCTTACGATTATAAACTTTACTCCTAAGACTGTATTCCTAACACACATTGCAAATGTGTATTAAGTCTAAAACAAAATGTATATTGAGTCTAATACAAAGATCATTTTTATAGCCCTAGATTCTAAGGCTAGTTTTACTCTTAGGTTCAACCATTTCATTTCTGTGTTTTATGCCATCATTAATGAGGAAGGAATTTTTAAATGCATCAATTATTTATCTTCAAATTNAACTTTACCCCTAAGACTGTATTCCTAACACACATTGCAAATGTGTATTAAATCTAAAACAAAATGTATATTGAGTCTAATACAAAGATCATTTTTATAGCCCTAGATTCTAAGGCTAGTTTTACTCTCAGGTTCAACCATTTCATTTCTGTGTTTTATGCCATCATTAATGAGGAAGGAATTTTTAAATGCATCAATTATTTATCTTCAAATTACAGCTTAACAAATATGCTCATCTTCATTTTAAAGTTATATGTAATTAGACATCATTTCCTTAATTGAGCTGTCCTGTATTAACCAACAATTGTCAGTTTTATTATGTTAAATATAATATATGTCCTTATAATATTCATGAGGCTAAATGAATGATTCTATGCTATGTAATTTGCAT
The DNA here is from genome assembly GCA_006410735.1 of Raphicerus campestris. Lineage (NCBI taxonomy): Eukaryota > Metazoa > Chordata > Mammalia > Artiodactyla > Bovidae > Raphicerus > Raphicerus campestris. The sequence goes on from SJYW01014434.1 coordinate 697,992, forward strand.
GTGTTTCCGGTTAGTAAAATCAATGAACTGGTCACAAAGACCGCCCTATGTATTTCATATTTGTTCAAAATTAGCAGTTCTGAGACATTCCTGGCAGTCCAATGGTTAAGAATGCAGCTTCCAATGCAGGGTACTTGGNTTGCATGTGTTTCCGGCTAGTAAACTCAATGAACTGGTCACAAAGACCGCCCTATATATTTCATATTTGTTCAAAATTAGCAGTTCTGAGACATTCCTGGCAGTCCAATGGTTAAGAATGCAGCTTTCAATGCAGGGTACTTGAGTTAGATCCCTGATCAGGGAATTAAGAGCCCACATGCAGAGGGCAACTCTGCCTGTACACTGCAACTAGAGGAACCCTCTTGAGGCCGTAACTAGGAAAAGCCTGTGCCCTGCAAGGAACCCAGCACAGTCCTGCCTCGCTCACCAAAAACTGCAGTTCTAAAGTAGAAATGTACGACTTCCCTGGTTGTACAGTGGATAGGAGTCCACCTGCCAATGCAGGGGACACTACTTAGATTCCTGGTCCAGAAGGATTCCACATGCAGGCAACTTAAGCCCATGCACCACAACTACTGAACCCACATCCTAGAGCATGCCCGCCCCAACTGTTGAAGCCCATGTGGCTAGAGGCTGTGCTCTGCAACAAGAGAAGCCACCGCAATGAGAAGCCTGCCACAGCGATGGAGTAGCCCCCACTTGCCACAACTAGGAGAGTTTGCAAGTAGCAACGATGATCCAGTGAAAGCATACATAAATACATAGTATCCTTAAAAATTTTTTTTAATAAAGAAATAAAAGTAGAAATTTACTTTTCTAAATATGTAACTTTAACTTTGAACACTATTCAAAAACCTGGGTGAAGAATTTAACTATCCCTGTTGAATATATCCCAAGTTAGGGTAGTACAGCAGTGGGCCCTGGAGTCAGACTGCCACAGGGCTCAATTCTAGACTACTACTTAACTGAGCAAGTTACTTAAAGTCATCATACCTCACATTCCTCATCTTTAAAAAGATAATTATAAATAGTACTCATTTAGCAAGGTTTCTGAAACTGTTATAAAAAGTTATCTCAGAAATAAAACCCTTACATGGGCCTTGAAAGACATTTCTCAACTCTAGACTCCTGTTTAATTTGTAAATAGAGTGGATTAAATTATTTTTCAAAGTCTTTTTCAGCTCCAAAATTCTGTGTGAGTAATTAGGCACTTTTCTTAATTCACTAAAGCGTAAGTGAAGTGTTAAAAATACACATTAAATACTATTTTTATAGCCTCAAAGTAACCTAATTTTTTAAATGTTTCTAGCAGAAGAAAAAGTACACTGTATTCAATTATATTGAACTCTAAAACTTTAAGTAGGCAAACATTTGTGTTTCATCATAGACCAATATTAAAAACATAGTTTATATTTTTAGACAGCTTCCAAACCAACTCTAAACTGCAAGGTATTTTGCATCCTGGTTCCCCTTTTGAAGATGTACCCTCCTTCTAGCAACTTTTCATTCACACTAATTACTATAACCGAAAAAGTGCTAAAGACATCCTTCTCAAAAGTATCACACTTTCACAAAGGGCAAGAAGCCTTCAAGGAGAATGTTTAAAGATAAAACGCTCAGCATTGGAACAAATGAAGAAAATATTCTTTAGGGTATGGCTTATAAGTAGGAAGAAGAGAAGGAGTAAGGGTGAAAAAGAATATGTGATCAGATATATTCAAGGCTGTTCCCTTCCTGGTTGCAAGGAGTATATAAGAATGACTTGTGTTTAAATGAACAGTTTGGGAAGCTTTTGAAAGAAAATTATTAAAATTCCATAAAATTTTGTCCTTTGAAAAAAATTAAGATACTATTTGTCTTTCTTCACTGGTATTAATCAGTTATGCAGGTGCATTTTATATATTTTATGATATAAAGGCACGCACAAAGATACAAAGCACTTTCTTGGTGGTGCTAGTGGCAAAGAATCTGTCTGCCAATGCAGGAGCCACAACAGATGCAGGTTCAATCCCTATGTCAGGAAGATCCCCTGGAGCAGGAAATGGCAACCTGCTCCAGTATTCTTGCCTGGAAAATTCTGTGGACAGAGGAGCCTGGGGAGCTACAAGCCCATGGCGCTGCAAGTCAGCCACGACTGAGTGACCAAGCACAAAGACATAAAACAAGCAACACACAAAATAGTATTAATGGATACCATACTTAAGAACCAAATTTAAAACATTAATCCAATAACATCACCCTATCTTGCACCATTCCTTAATAAGTCATGAATTATTAAGTTCTTGGTAAGCTAGAAAGCATGTTAATGTAATGCTATTATTACTTAACTGCTTTGCTCTTACCTCTATGTTAGTGGCTATTATAGACCACAGTATCATAAAAGAGGCTACAAGTTCCTAAAGAACTGCAGGTAAGCATTCCAATGCTTTTATTACAAGGGAATTTTATTTCAGAAAATATATTGCCTTAAGAAACATTTTAACCATCCCCCAGACTAGAGCATTCTGGACTAAGAGAAACATTGTGGAGTAAAATTTAACCCACCTTGAGCTAAACTCTTCTAAGCACTTTGCCTCTTAAGAAGTGGGATGAGATCACTCACCATGTCTAGCCACAGAGCTTCTTATTCTTTTTGTGATGTTCAAGAAGCCAGACCACATATCCAAGACTTTTTTTTTTTTTAAGAAGAAGAAAATATTCAAGCTTTCTGTCCTCTCTTTAAATTGTCATCTTATTAGCTTCAATTTAAAAATAATAATGGTGACTGCCAAATCCCCACCTTCATTCCTAAAGTTCCTATACCTCTAACTTCTCTTAGAACATTTCCAATTATGGCTCACAAATGCAAATTTCAACCTTACTCAGCTTCTTAAAACCAACTCCTTCATGCCCCACTCCAAACTCACAATCTGGAATCTTCACTGATTCCTATTTACAATACACCAGAAACAAATGCCAAGCCCTAACTATATCTCCATCTTTCAAATCAACAAAAATATTGTGACCTAGGAAAAAACTATGGTAGACAAAGCCTGCTGGAAATAAGAGGCATAAGACAATGTATTCCTCTCCTTAAGAACTTTTCAATTCAATAAAAAGAGAGAGCTAACTGATAATTACCCTTACTCCTTGGAAGCAAAGTTATGACCAACCTAGATAGCATATTGAAAAGCAGAGACATTACACTGCCAGCAAAGGTCCGTCTAGTCAAGGCTATGGTCTTTCAGTGGCCATGTATGGGTGTGAGAGTTGGACTGTGAAGAAAGCTGAGGGCCGAAGAATTGTGCTTTTGAACTGTGGTGTTGGAGAAGACTCTTGAGAGTCCCTTGGACTGCAAGGAGATCCAACCAGCCCATTCTGAAGGAGATCAGCCCTGGGAGTTCTTTGGAGGGAATGATGCTAAAGCTGAAGCTCCAGTACTTTGGCCTGATGGGACGAGCTGACTCTTTGGAAAAGACCCGGATGCTGGGAAAGATTGAGGGCAGGAGGAGAAGGGGACGACAGAGGATGAAATGGCTTGANGTTCTTTGGAGGGAATGATGCTAAAGCTGAAGCTCCAGTACTTTGGCCTGATGGGAAGAGCTGACTCTTTGGAAAAGACCCGGATGCTGGGAAAGATTGAGGGCAGGAGGAGAAGGGGACGACAGAGGATGAAATGGCTTGATGGCATCACTGACTCAATGGACATGAGTCTGAGTGAACTCCAGGAGTTGGTGATAGACAGGGAGGCCTGGCGTGCTGCGATTCATGGGGTCGCAAAGAGTCAGACACGACTGAGCGACTGAACTGAACTGATAACTGTAATGATTACAATGTACTGAACTCTTACTATATGCCAAGCACTGGGTTGAACCATCTTCATGTATTATCTCAAAAAACAAAAACCCATAAGATATTATGATCTCCAAGTGACAAAAACAGTATCTGTAGAATCTGAAGTATACAAGGTCACACAGCTAGAAAATGGTAGAGCTTGAACTCAAAAATAGCTTTGACTACAAAGCCCTTGCTAACCATAAATAAAACATACAAAACAATTTAACTGCCAAAAGAAAGGTACAAACAAAAGCAGCAACTTTTCCCAAATTGATCTCTTCTCCAGTCCCACTGCCAACACCCTATTTCAGAATTCCTGCAAACCAGGTACTAAGAGCAGTGCTTAAAAATCACACAGGGAGCCCATTTAAATCAATATGCCTAGGCCCAACCCATAATATTATGAACCACTGGGCAAAAGGTGTTTCTGATGCACTTTTTAAAAACCATATCTCTAATTATTGCTCATTCACTCATTTATTCATTCACTCATTCAACAACGATTCAGGTTCCTACCATGTAGCCAGTCCAGTAAGTTCATCCCAAATATCTCCTCTACACCTGATCCAACTAATTTCCATTCCAGAAATACTCTAAAAACCCTATTTTCAACATTCACTCACCTGTGTACTAGATTATTATGCCCTATCAAGTAAAATGATTTTGATCAAAGCTTTCCTGCCATATAATGAACACCTGATACACAAGAAGAGCTCAGTAAATGTCCGCACCTTTTCGCATTACATAATCTCGATCTGCACTGTCATTACAGACTTCAATCCATAAGGTAGGGGAAGGGGTGCAACATATGCCACAGACAGCTCCCCCCTCCCCACAACATATGCTTTTCCTTCCCCTGCCTCACTCCAAATCCTTAAAGGAAGAATTTATATCCTATCTTCACTGCAAGTTCCTCAACTCATCCTGACCACAATAATTCTTTCCTTACTAACCTATGGGACAGGAATTACTATGCCAGAAAAGGAAATAGCTTAACATTTGATTAAGTACATTCTTATACATCCTCTAAATTCCTTTTTTTTTTTTAATGTTTATTTACTTATGGCTGTCAGGTCTTAACTGTGGCACAAGGGCTCAATAGTTGCCTTGAGGCATGTGGGATCTTTGTACCCCAACTAGGGTTAGAAACCCAAATGCTCAGCACTAGAAGGCAGTTTCTTAACCACTGGCTCACCAACGAAGCTCCTCTAATTTCTTTTTAATGATTTTTCACTCTTGTCTCATTAAGATTCTTGATAGCTGATTGTACTACACATTTTCATTATAATTCCAAAAGTTTCTGACCTGCTAAATATTTAAGTGTTAGTCGCTCAGTCATGTCAAATCTTTGCAACCATATGGACTGTAGACCGCCATGCTCCTCATCCATAAGATCCTCCCGGGAAGAATACTGAACCCGGGTCTCCTGCACTGCAAGCAGATTCTTTACCACTGAGCCACCAGGAAAGCCTCCTGCTAAGTATATAGTTAGCCTTGATATGACACCACCACTTTTTCCACCTGTGCAAGTAATCCTTAAGTTACATTGCTTTCTGCCTTTTTAACAACATATATTTCGCTTTTAAAAAATAGCTAAATGATTCAAAATTGTCAAAAGCTCATCCCCTATGTAAGGAGACTTACATAGTACAGTGTCTCTACCACAGGTATTTGCTACAATACCTTGAGTCAAGTACTTTAACTTCTCTGCTGCTGCTGCTGCTGCTGCTAAGTCCCTTCAGTCGTGTCCGAGTCTGTGCAACACCACAGACGGCGGCCCACCAGGCTCCCCCGTCCCTGGGATTCTCCAGGCAAGAACACTGGAGTGGGTTGCCATTTCCTTCTCCAATGCATGAACATGAAAAGTGAAAGTGAAGTCGCTCAGTCGTGTCTGACTCCTAGTGACCCCATGGACTGCAGTCTACCAGGTTCCTCCATCCATGGGATTTTCCAGGCAAGAGTACTGGAGTGGGGTGCCATTGCCTTCTCCGTTAACTTCTCTAAACCTACATTTTCCCATCTAAAAACGGAGGTTAATACTTCTCAAGCCAATATGAAAAGTAAAGGAGCTAACACAGAACAGTTAGCACAGCACTTGACCCATAATTCTTGGTAACTGTTAGCTGTTAGTATTTCCTGATAAACAAAACCTAGAGAGTAAATTTTTTCTGGAGATTAAATTTAATCATTTCTAAAAGTGACCAAAAAAAAAGTCGGGGAATTCACATATCCAGAAAAAGAAAAATCTAAAGTAAGTCAGATTTGCACAGAAAGATTTCTCTAATTAGTAAGGCTGTTGCTGCTGCTGCTAAGTCACTTCAGTCGTATCTGACTCTGTGCAACCC
>SJYW01014434.1:731396-784429 GCA_006410735.1 Raphicerus campestris
GATACAGAGCATGATATGTTCTGTTTTTAACACACTTCACAGTTGTAGAGTAAGATCGGAGGTGCTTGCTGGAGGGACTCTGACCAAGAGGGTTTTGTATACTAAGACTCAGTTTGAAATCTCACTATGGTAAATTACATCTTAGCTCACCCAGAGGAACATAAGAATCACCCTGCACTGGCATTTATTGCAAACACATTTTCTGTATGAAGGATTTCAAAGCTCTCCTTTAGAAATATAGTTGCATACACAACTGGCCATGAAGGCTTTGTGTCAATTGGTAAATCCTTTTCTTACAAGATCTCTAGTCTGCACTGTGCTGTGCTTTGTCGCTCAGCCATGCCTGACTCTGCGACCACATGGGCTGTAGCCCACTGGCTCTTCTGTCCATGGGGATTCTCCAGGCAAGAATACTGGAGTGGGTGGCCATGCCCTCCTCCAAGGGATCTTTCCAACCCAGGGATAAAAGACATGTCTCCCACATTGCAGGTGGATTTCTTAATGTCTGAGCCACCAGGGAAGCCCAAGAATACTGGAGTGGGTAGCCTATCCCTTCTCCAGGGTATCTTCCCAACCCAAGAATCAAGCCAGGGTCTCCTGCATTGCAGGTAGATTCTTTACCAGCTGAGCTACCAGGGAAGCCCAACCTTTACTCTGTGTGCTGTGCTTAGTCGCTGTCATGTCTGACTCTTTGTGACCACATGGACTGTAGCTCACCAGGCTCCTCTGTCCATGGGGATTCTCCAGGCAAGAATATTGGTGTCGGTTGCAGTGCCCTCCACCAGGGGATCTTCCCAACCCAGGGACTGAACCCAGGTCTCCTGCATTGTAGGCAGATTATTTACAATCTGAGCCACCAGGGAAGCCTGACCTTTAGTCTACACCTCAGCAAAAACTATCTAGGTGCTATATTTTCATGTTCAATCACAAATCTGAACCATTCCTTATACCTGTTTGTGCTGCCTGTATTTGTATGAGATATCTTTGTTCAGAACTCTTACTTATGCCATTTTTTTAAAAAAAAGGATGTTTGGAATAAAACTACATTTCTAGTTTTTTAGTTTATCCTGTCAGAAGCCTTTAATACGCATAACCAGGAAGGGACTCATGGATACATTTGGCATTGTTGAGATTGTACATTCAGAACCAAATTCTTCTGGCAGGAAATATTTACCTCTCACTTGCAGCAGAGATTCTGTTACACACCTCTCTGAATAAGGAAATCACAAGAATATTAATAAAACAGAGTTTAGTGTAGTATAAGCAGGGAAGCAATGTGGAGACACTTTTCAAAACAGAAAACTTCATACCTGAGACCATTCTCTTTCGTACAGAAAGGAGAATGCTGCAGGAAGATGTTAAAAAAATATATCTTCTATACTAAGTTTATTAAGTACTCCATATATCTTAAAGTTTAGTAGCACAAGTGAATGAGAATATATTGAGAAACTCATCAACTATTGAAAAGACATTAAAAAAATTTAGTACAAGACTATTTCTATTTGTTAATGAACAAATAAAAGGATTAGGAATATTGAACTATTTATGCCTCTGGCACCACCCCTGCCTGTGAACACATTTGGCTTAAAATGAAGGGACAGATGAACAGATGAATCCCTTTATGAAAATCAACTGTAGGCCAGAGAAAGCTTTGGTTAGAATAAATACTGACATCTGCAGATGGAATGAACTGCAGGGCAATGTTTAATATATCTCAGCTTTTCTTGTTTAACATTTACTGAGATTCAGCAATGTGCTTGCAGCTCTTCAGAATGTGAGCACAACAGGGTTTCTCTCTTCAAGAATGGAGCAAAAAAAAATTTCCTGGTTAGTTAAGGAGAACTTTGATATGAACATAATTTGTATGCCTTTGCCTGTGGAATTCAGGAAGCCCAGATTTATAAGATCATATGAAGTTAACAAGTAGACAAGCATCCAGTGTATTCTTACTGTGATGGTGGAATACAAGAAAAAAAAATCTTACTAAGGAAACAGTAAGAGACTGATGTCGTGAATAAAACGAAAGATGGTGTATCAGAGATTAAGTAAGAAAGTATTAAAGGAGGGCAAAGAAGGGAGAAGTAAGTGTGAACTGGAATATGCAAGATAGAAGAGTTAGGATGGAAATGAAAATAGACTGGCTTTCGAATATGCAGGGCACTGTGGACCCACACCTCCACTGGAGACTCCTGGACACTCACAGGCAAGTCTGGCTCAGTCTCTTGTGGGGTTACTCTTCCTTTCTCCTGGCTCCTGGTGCACATTAGGTTTTGTTTGCACCCTCCAAGAGTCTGTTTCCCCAGTCCTATGGATGTTCTGTAAGCAAATCCCACTGGCCTCCAAAGTCAAATTCCCTGGGGGTTCTCAGTCGCTTTGCTGGATTCTCAGGTTGGGAAATCTGTTGTGGTCCCTAGAACTTTCTAAACAGTGAGAAAATTTCTTTGGTATAATTGTTCTGCAGTTCATGGGTCATCTGCTAGTTGTCTGTATGGTGGGGCTAATGGTGACCTCCTACAAGAGGGCTTATCCCACATGCTGCGTGACCCAGACCTGGTGCAGCCAGAGCCCTTGTCCCCATAGCAGGTCACTGCTGACCCATGCCTCCACAGGAGACACTCAAATACTTGAGATCCTTGAGACACTCAAGGCAGGTCTGGCTCAGTCTCTGTGGGATCTCTGGGTCCTGGTGCACACAAGGTTATGTTTGAGTCCTCTGAGCATCTCTGGTGAGTATGGGGTTTGATTCTAAATGTGATTTTGCCCCTCTTACCATCTTGTTGGGGATTGTCCTTTGCCCTTGGATGTGGGGTATTTTTTTTGGTGGGATACAATGTTCTCCTGTTGATGGTTGTTCAGCACTGAGTTGCAATTTTGGAGTTCTCTCAGGAGAAGATGAACACACTTCCTTCTACTCCACCATTATGTTGGGTCAGGAGCACTGAATACGATAGTGCCAGCACAAGTCCTTTTGAAAGAGGTCACCGTTACCTTCATTACCCCTACCATAGTTTTGCCTCAGGCCAAACATTAGGGAGGGAACATAACCCTGCCCATCATCAGAAAATAGGATTAAAGATTTACTGAGCATGGCCATACCCATCAGAACAAGACCCAGTTTCCCCCACAGTCAGTCTTTCCCATCAGCAAGCTCCCATAAGCCTCTTATCCTTATCCATCAGATGGAAGACATAATGAAATCCATAGTCACAGAAAACTAACCAAACTGATCACATGGACCACAGCCTTGCTTAACTTAATGAAACTATGAGCCATGCTCTGTAGGGCCACCCAAGACAGACAGGTCATGGTGGAGAGTTCTGACAAAACATGGTCTACTGGAGAAGGAAATGACAAAACACTTAAGTATTCTTGCTTTGAGAACCCTATGAACAATATAAAAAGGCAAAAACATACAACACTGAAAGATGAATTCCCCCGGTCGATAGGTGCTCAATATGCTACTGGAGATCAGTGGAGAAATAACTCCAGAAAGAATGAAGAGATGGAGCCAAAGCAAAAACAACACCCAGTTGTAGATGTGACTGGTGATAGAAGCAAAGTCTGATGCTGTAAAGAGCAATACTGCATAGGAATCTGGAATATTAGATCCATGAATCAAGGCAAATTGGATGTGGTCAAACAGGAGATGGCAGAGTAAACATCAACATTTAAGGAATCAGCGAACTAAAATGAACTGAAATGGGTGAATTTAATTCCGATGACCATTATGTCTACTACTATGGGCAAGAATCCTTTAGAAGAATGGACTAACCCTCATAGTCAACAGAAGGGTCCAAAATGTAGTACTTGGATGCAATCTCAGAAATGACAGAATGACCTCTGTTCATTTCCGAGGCAAACCATTCAGTCTCCCAGTAATCCAAGTCTATGCCCCAACCAGTAATGCAGAAGAAGCTGAAGTTGAACAGTTCTATGAAGACGTACAAGACCTTCTAGTACTAATGCCAAAAAATGATGTCCTTTTCAACATAGGGGACTGAAATGCAAAAGTAGGAAGCCAAGAGATACCTGGAGTAACAAGCAAGTTTGGCCTTAGAGTACAAATGAAGCAGCAGAAAGGCTAACAGTTTTGCCAAGAGAATGCACTGGTCGTAGCAAACGCCCTCTTCCAACAACACAAAGGATGACTCTACACATGGACATCACCAGATGGTCAACACTGAAATCAGATTGATTATATTTTTTGCAGCCAAAGATGGAGAAGCTCTATACAGTCAGCAAAAATAAGACCAAGAGCTGAATGTGGCTCAGATCATGAAAAAACCTTATTGCAAAATTCAGACGTAGATTGAAGAAAGTGGGGAGAACCACTAGACCGTTCAGGTATGACCTAAATGAAATCCCTTATGATTATACAGTGGAAATGACAAATAGATTCAAGGGATTAGATTTGATAGAGTGCCTGAAGAACTATGGACAAAGGTTGATGACATTCTACAGGAAGTGGTGATCAAAACCATCATCAAGAAAAAGAAATGCAAAAAGGCAAAATGGTTGTCTTGAGGAGGACTTACAAATAGCTGAGAAAAGAAGAGAATCAAAAGGCAAAGAAGAAAAGGAAAGATATACCCTTCTGAATTCAGAGTTCCCAAGAATAGTAAGGGGAAGTAAGAAAGCCTTCCTCAGTGATCAGTGCAAAGAAACAGAGGAAAACATTAGAATGGGAAAGACTAGAGATCTCTTCAAGAAAATTAGAGATACCAAAGGAACATTTCATGCAAAGATGGGCACAATACAGGACAGAAACTGTATGGACCTAACAGAAGCAGAAGATATTAAGAAAAGGTGACAAAAATACACAGAGGAGCTATCCAAAAAAGACCTTCATGATCCAGATAGCCACAGTGGTATGATCACTCACCTAGAGCCAGACATCCTGGAATGCGAAGTCAGATAGGCCTTAGGAAGCATCACTACAAACAAAGCTAGTGGAAGTGATGGAATTCCAGTTCAGCTATTTCAAGTCCTAAAAGATGATGCTGTGAAAGTGCTGGACTCAATANAATGGGAAAGACTAGAGATCTCTTCAAGAAAATTAGAGATACCAAAGGAACATTTCATGCAAAGATGGGCACAATACAGGACAGAAACTGTATGGACCTAACAGAAGCAGAAGATATTAAGAAAAGGTGACAAAAATACAAAGAGGAGCTATCCAAAAAAGACCTTCATGATCCAGATAGCCACAGTGGTATGATCACTCACCTAGAGCCAGACATCCTGGAATGCGAAGTCAGATAGGCCTTAGGAAGCATCACTACAAACAAAGCTAGTGGAAGTGATGGAATTCCAGTTCAGCTATTTCAAGTCCTAAAAGATGATGCTGTGAAAGTGCTGGACTCAATATGTCAGCAAATTTGAAAAACACAGCAATGGCCACAGGACTGGAAAAGGTCAGTTTTCATTCCAATTCCAAAGAAAGGCAATGCCAAAGAATGCTTAAACTACCGCGCAATTGCACTCATCTCACACACTAGCAAAGTAATGCTCAAAATCCTCCAAGCTATGCTTCAACAGTATGTGAACTGAGAACTTCCAGATATTCAAGCTGGATTTAGAAAAGGCAGAGGAACCAGAGATCAAAATGCCAACATCCGTTGAATCATAGAAAAAGCAAGAGAGTTCCAGAAAAACATCTACTTCTGCTTTATTGTCTACGCCAAAGCCTTTGACTGTGTGATACACAACAAACTGAAATTTTCTTCAAGAAATGGAAATATCAGACCACCTTACCTGCTTTCTGAGAACTCCGTATGCAAGTCAAGAAGCAACAGTTAGAACCAGACATGGAGCAATGGACTAGTTTTGAGTTGGGAAATGAGTACGTCAAGTCTGTATATTGTCACCCTGCTTATTTAACTTACACACAGTATAACATATGAAATGCCAGGCTGGATGAAGAACAAGCTGGAATCAAGATTTCCAGAAGAAATATCAATAACCTCAGATATGCAGATGACACTGCTCTTATGGCAGAAAGTGAAGAGGAACTAAAGAGCCTCTTGATGAAAATGAAAGAGGACAGTGAAAAAGCTGGCTTAAAACCCAACATTCAAAAACCTAAGATCATGGCATCCGGTCCCATCATTTCATGGCAAGTAGATGGGGAAACAGTGGAAATACTGAGAGACTATTTTCTTTGTCTCCAAAATCACTGCAGGTGGTGGCTGCAGCCATGAAATTAAAAGATGCTTGTTCCTTGGCAGAAAAGCTGTGACCAACCTAGACAGCATATTAAAAAGCAGAGACATTGCTTTGCTTACAAGGGCCCATCTAGTCAAAGCTGTGGTTTTTTCCAGTAGTCCTGTATGGATTTGTGGGCTGGGCCATAAAGAAACCTGAATGCCAAAGATGATGCTTTTGACCTCTCGTGTTGGAGAAGACTCTTGAGAGTCCCTTGGACTGTAAGGAGATCAAACCAGTCAATCGCAAAGGAAATCCGTCCTGAATATTCATTGGAAGGACTGATGTTGAAGCTTAAGCTCTAATACTTTAGCCACCTGATGCAAACAACTGATTCACTGGAAAAGACCCTGAAGCTGGGCAAGATTGAGGGCAAGAGGAGAAGGGGATGACATAGTATGAGATGGTTGGATGGCATCACCGACTCAATGGACATGAGTTTGAGCAGGCTTCGGGAGTTGTTGATGGACTTGGAAGCCTGGCGTGCTACAGTCCATGGGTTCACAAAGAGTCAGACATGACTGAGTGACTGAACTGTACTAACTCGAGATGACTTAAAAACTGCTTCTGACCATGTTTCTAAAAAACAGTTCTAGAAAGATTTGTTGAATAGTCACATCCCTGAGGTAAACATTATATACTCATGGGGACTTTCCTGATTATCCAGTGGTTAGGACTCAGCACTTCCATAGCAGAGGACATGGGTTCATTCCTTGGTCAAGGAATTAAGATCCTGCATGCCACATTGCATGGCCAAAATCCAAAACAACAACAAAAACAAAGCAAAACAACACAAAACAAAAATTACACTCGTTCTATGTTTAATTTCAATTGAACAAATATTTTATTTAGTACTGTTATCTGTACAGTGTTTGAAATGGGGTGAGATTCTGTATAATATCACCCTAGTTCCCACCACCACCTGTAAATGATGAATATTTTATTTAAAATAGAACTCTCCATTTGAAAGCAAATGGACAGTTAGACTCCCCCTACACACATACCATTATTACATATAAAAACAAAATCTATATGGACTATAAATCCTCAATGTAGGATAAAATCTTTACTTCTCTTTGGCCTGCTAAACCCACCGTGTTCTGGTTCCTGCCTCCCTCTCAAATTTTTCTCCTCTCCTTGAGCCACTGGCCACATCAGCCTTCCAGCTCTTCACACATCCGAAGGCCATTCCACCTGCATCTTCTCCCCTAATAAGTAGTTATTCCTGAATCAGTTTATATCTTATCTCCTCTTAGAAGCTTTTCTTGGTAACTCAATCTGAAATTGCCCACCTCACCCTACCACATCACCATGTTTTAATTCTATGGTGAAAAGCCTCATGTTTTATATCAGTTCATTGCATTATTGTCCAACTAGGAAAACATCCCCACTGGAATTTGAAGAGGACCTGGCATATAATAAGTGGTCAACAAATTGTTGACTGGATGAGTTGGATAGTAAAGATAAAAATACAAGTATATTAGAAAATCAGAAGAAAATTTAGGAAAATAATCTGAAAGTGGAAGAGATGTTTTCTTAAGTAAAAGCAGAAATCCATCACTATTCATGGAAAGATTTGGTTATATAAATTTCCAGTGGCTAAAGATTTTTTTTAGAAATTATGGGATTAGAAAAATATGTATATCATGTATGACAAAGTCAAAATGGTAAGAACAAGGCAAATAATCCAACAGAAACATTGGCAAAAGGTTTTAACACAAATTCCCTGCAGAAGAAATTTAAATGGACAATTAGCATAGACAAAGAGACTTTTCATTGCTGACAGTAAGGGAACCACAAATCAAACAATGACAGATACTATTTTTCACCCATGATTCACAACATTTAAAAAGAGAGAAAAAAAAAATCCAGTGCTGAGAATATATATCAAAAAATGGACATGTATTGAACAGTGTATGTCAGTTGCTCTAACACTGAGTCAGTTCTTAAAAATGAATTGCCATAGCCTCCTGCAAAGTGAACCACGAGTATCTGTTAAAACTTAAATTTCCAGTATGACACAGGGAGCTCAACCCAGCGCTCTGTGACAACCTAGAGGAGTGGGATGGAGTAGGAGGTGGGAGGAATGTTCAAGCAGGAGGGGATATAAATATACTTATGGCTGATTCATATTTTTGTATGGCAGAAACCAACATTATAAAGCAGTTATCCTCCAATTAAAAGTAAGCTGAAAAAAAAAAAACCAACTTACACTTTGCTTAAGTTAGTCTTAGGAATCCCATTTGGTGAATCCTAAAAAAAAGCTCTAATGATGGAGGAAGAGAAGATTATGATCATGAAGTATTATTTAAAACTTTGAAGAGTTAGAAATATAGCCTTCATTTCAAGTACTTCTGTGACCACGTTAAAGCTGAAACTTCTTTTAACTTAAAAGAGGACCCTGGCAGTCTCGGCCATATGTCTGTACTAACCTGCAGGGATATGGAGCAGAGGTTGATATTTTAGTTTTCTCCTTGATAACAGTACCCGGATCTTATTCTGGTGCTTGTGTTCCCAGTCAAGGACATTGCTCCACCTCCTATGTAGCTAGGTGTGGCTGTGTGGTAAAGTTATGGCTCATGAGATCTAAGTGAAAGTATTTGAGCAGGACTTCTGGAAAACGCCTTTAAAGAAGGCTGATTCAGGAGAAGTACCATTCTGTGTTTTGCCCTCCAGTTTTCTACTGCCTGCAACACAGATCAAAACTGAGTGACTAGAGTTCCTAGCCATTAGGGATGATAAACTGAGCTTGAGACTGGAAGCCATGTCCCAAGGAAGGTGGAAAGGAAAAATAGGAGGAGCTCAGATCACTTATGACTCTGAAGTGCCATATAGGCTGTGGCCCACACACTTCCAGACTTACTTATTTTACATGTGAAAAAGAGAAACTGGTAGAATTTAAGCCACTATCATTTGGCATTTTCAGTTATATGCAACTACATTTAATTCTAATCGATAATACCATGACATAATGTTAAATGCAAAAGGCAAGTTGGTAAGTAATACCAGGAGGATATAAATTCAAATGCTTATAGGTGATAGGCCAGTAATGTAAAAAGGTGGATTATTAGAGGCGTGAATAATAGGGACTGGAAGAGACCATGTTAAATTAGAAAGCCTGTGCAGCATCAATAACATCATCACCACAGAGGAATGGGTGTCCAGATTGTTGGTGTTATATTTCCCTAATCTTTTGCCAACAAAATATTTTGCCTGACTGTGAGCCGCTAGTTTGTGACCACTAGTTTATTGATTAATAGTGGGATCCAATATTTGGAAAACTATGGAGAAAAAAAGGAGGATTAAGGGAGGGAGAAAGGAAGGAAGGATGAGCCCTGTGTATGTATGTGTTTATGTGTGGTATAAACAGAAACTATATAGAAAGTTGCACATGAAGCAATGGAGACCTAACAGATGAGANTATGGTGAAAAGCCTCATGTTTTATATCAGTTCATTGCATTATTGTCCAACTAGGAAAACATCCCCACTGGAATTTGAAGAGGACCTGGCATATAATAAGTGGTCAACAAATTGTTGACTGGATGAGTTGGATAGTAAAGATAAAAATACAAGTATATTAGAAAATCAGAAGAAAATTTAGGAAAATAATCTGAAAGTGGAAGAGATGTTTTCTTAAATAAAAGTAGAAATCCATCACTATTCATGGAAAGATTTGGTTACATAAATTTCCAGTGGCTAAAGATTTTTTTTAGAAATTATGCGATTAGAAAAATATGTATATAATGTATGACAAAGTCAAAATGGTAAGAACAAGGCAAATAATCCAACAGAAACATTGGCAAAAGGTTTTAACACAAATTCCCTGCAGAAGAAATTTAAATGGACAATTAGCATAGACAAAGAGACTTTTCATTGCTGACAGTAAGGGAACCACAAATCAAACAATGACAGATACTATTTTTCACCCATGATTCACAACATTTAAAAAGAGAGGAAAAAAAAATCCAGTGCTGAGAATATATATCAAAAAATGGACATGTATTGAACAGTGTATGTCAGTTGCTCTAACACTGAGTCAGTTCTTAAAAATGAATTGCCATAGCCTCCTGCAAAGTGAACCACCAGTATCTGTTAAAACTTAAATTTCCAGTATGACACAGGGAGCTCAACCCAGCGCTCTGTGACAACCTAGAGGAGTGGGATGGAGTAGGAGGTGGGAGGAATGTTCAAGCAGGAGGGGATATAAATATACTTATGGCTGATTCATATTTTTGTATGGCAGAAACCAACATTATAAAGCAGTTATCCTCCAATTAAAAGTAAGCTGAAAAAAAAAAAACCAACTTACACTTTGCTTAAGTTAGTCTTAGGAATCCCATTTGGTGAATCCTAAAAAAAAGCTCTAATGATGGAGGAAGAGAAGATTATGATCATGAAGTATTATTTAAAACTTTGAAGAGTTAGAAATATAGCCTTCATTTCAAGTACTTCTGTGACCACGTTAAAGCTGAAACTTCTTTTAACTTAAAAGAGGACCCTGGCAGTCTCGGCCATATGTCGGTACTAACCTGCAGGGATATGGAGCAGAGGTTGATATTTTAGTTTTCTCCTTGATAACAGTACCCGGATCTTATTCTGGTGCTTGTGTTCCCAGTCAAGGACATTGCTCCACCTCCTATGTAGCTAGGTGTGGCTGTGTGGTAAAGTTATGGCTCATGAGATCTAAGTGAAAGTATTTGAGCAGGACTTCTGGAAAACGCCTTTAAAGAAGGCTGATTCAGGAGAAGTACCATTCTGTGTTTTGCCCTCCAGTTTTCTACTGCCTGCAACACAGATCAAAACTGAGTGACTAGAGTTCTTAGCCATTAGGGATGATAAACTGAGCTTGAGACTGGAAGCCATGTCCCAAGGAAGGTGGAAAGGAAAAATAGGAGGAGCTCAGATCACTTATGACTCTGAAGTGCCATATAGGCTGTGGCCCACACACTTCCAGACTTACTTATTTTACATGTGAAAAAGAGAAACTGGTAGGATTTAAGCCACTATCATTTGGCATTTTCAGTTATATGCAACTACATTTAATTTTAATCGATAATACCATGACGTAATGTTAAATGCAAAAGGCAAGCTGGTAAGTAATGCCAGGAGGATATAAATTCAAATGCTTATAGGTGATAGGCCAGTAATGTAAAAAGGTGGATTATTAGAGGTGTGAATAATAGGGACTGGAAGAGACCATGTTAAATTAGAAAGCCTGTGCAGCATCAATAACATCATCACCACAGAGGAATGGGTGTCCAGATTGTTCGTGTTATATTTCCCTAGTCTTTTGCCAACAAAATATTTTGCCTGACTGTGAGCCGCTAGTTTGTGACCACTAGTTTATTGATTAATAGTGGGATCCAATATTTGGAAAACTATGGAGAAAAAAAGGAGGATTAAGGGAGGGAGAAAGGAAGGAAGGATGAGCCCTGTGTATGTATGTGTTTATGTGTGGTATAAACAGAAACTATATAGAAAGTTGCACATGAAGCAATGGAGACCTAACAGATGAGATTGAAGGAAGATTAAATTTTTCATTGTAACTTTTGGTATAACTCTATTTTCTGTCTAATTACAATGAGTATACATTAATTTTTGTAATTTAGGAAAAATCTAATAAGGCAGGAGGAAAATAGCTGAGTTGCCCAACTTGGAAATCCAATGCAAATATCACAACATAGTCATAGAAAACTTTCAGGATAAATCAGCCTTAGCAAGTTCACTGTGTCTTAGGAGCAGATTACTATGTATTAACACCTAAAACTAAAAATACAAATTTGACAGAGAAAACACAAACACATCGTAGGTTGCAGTGATTTTTGTTAGGTGTGGATGAATGGGAAGTCATGTAAACACATGCACATGAGAAAAAAAATGTTTCAGGAAATGGAACCTTGATTATTTTTTAAGTGAAAGATAAAAAGAAATGCATTCTGAGTTCTTTGAAGTTGCAATATAACCCACTGTGTCATTACATTTAGTTTAATGTATTATGTTGGTTTTTATTAAAACTGCTTCTGGTTGTAGAGCAGCCCAGGTTTTTAAACAGTCATTGCTTTTTTCTATGTTTGTCTCAGGCATTGCCATCTCTTTGAAACACATATTTGAAAAATGTTTAGGCTTCTCTCAATCCAAAACTGGGCATTTGGCTCCAGGTTGATGAGAAGAAACTGAATTATGAATGCATTTTTTCCCTGACACATCTATTTTCATCCTTTGGTAAATCTGACAACCTGTGACAGTTCTCACATTTCTAGAACTCATCTCCCAATTACAGAAGAAGCTAATAATGATACTGTGATAAATAATGAATTATTTTATCGGACTTTCTTCTCCTTCCTTCTCTACCCTCCCCCTCCTCCAGCCCCTGACACTTACTGTATGCCATGGCAGCATTTATGGTTGGAGAATTATGATCCTCAATAGCAGTCAGTTGCTCTAACATTGTGTCAGTGTTTTTTCCATAGAATAATAATTTTGCAAAAGGGACTTTGTATAATTCCCTAGTTTAGCAAATGAGGAAGCTGAAGTACAGAGAATTAAATGATTTATTTAAGATCTGACAACAAACTGGTAGATTACTTCTACTTAAGTATATCTCTAGGGATTCATAGAAGAGAAGAGCTTTATTGAAAATCCACACAATTCTTGTATAATAAGTTCAGTGATGCTATAAAATCAGATGTAGTGTCTTATGATCAAGACACATATGATAGTAAATGAGAGAACTCAAACTCAAGCCAGTTTAAGAATAAAAAGGATTTTTTTTTCTTTAGAGTGAGTAGAACTCAACTAAGTATAATTCTCAAGCAGTAAATGGTCTAGTCACAGCTGGATGCAAAGGCTCAAAAGCATATCAGAAATTGCCTCTCTTTCTCTTTTGGCTTTGCTGGTTCTCATGTTGGCTTCATTCTTAGGCAGCTTTACTCAGACAGTGGCAAAAATGGCTTATGTTCTAACAGTGTATCAGTGCCAGTGCAGGGAGTGCATCTTTTCCAATAGTCTTGGCAAAGGAACTAGGACTAACTCTCCTTGGCTGCCTTGGACCAGGCATCTTCCCTAAGCTCTTCACTGTGATTCCAACTGGCCAAGCCTGGGTCACATGTCCCCCGTCCCCAACCAGTCTCACCAAAAAGAACCATGTGTCCAGAAAGTGGAGAAGGAGTAGTCACAAAGGGAAAAATATGCATTTACTACCCAGAGAATGAATGTAAGGGAAGAAAAAACAAATGAAGTCCATTAAAAATTGCATTTACATTAAATTATAAACTGATACAACCAAGTGTCAGTGTCTTGCTTAGTGGTTGGGGGTTCATGGTATGTTCATTGAAGCAAAAATACTACCAACTAAAAGCCAAAAAAAATAGAAATACACTGAAAAGTATTTTTGACTTTGCAAAAAAAGGAAGAGATGAATTGCATGTTTGTGTTTATATTGGTTTACTCTCAGTCATGTCCAACTCTTTGTGATCACATGGACTGTAGCCCACAAGGCTCCTCTGTCCATGGGATTCTCCAAGCAAGAATGCTGGAGTGGGTTGCCCTTTTTCTTCTCCAGTATTTATATTGCCAGCCCATAAGTGAACACAAAGGCAAATGAAAAATAAAAAATATTGGACATCTGCCAAACAATACATTAATCTAAATGTTTAATGATTCCCTCAATCCTGCCCATGGAGAGCAATCATCATATTTTTTGTAGTAGCATCTGTTTATTTCCATTTTATCTCGAATGCTGATGAGCTTCTACTAGCTTTGCTTAATAGTATTCTGTTGAAAGATATAGAATTATTCAGTTCATAAAAAGTAATGATCTATACACAGCCAACTTCTACCATAGTGTAACCAGAATTCTGCTCATTCATTAGTCTATTTGTTCATTTATTTGTTATGTCCCTGTTATGAATCAGGAACAAGGCTGGACTCTTAAGATTAAAGAGATGAGTAATTTGCTGTCCCACCCTTGAAGGAGTCAAAGTACGGTAAAAGAAACAGACAAGTGAAAATTAAAGCACGCTATGAGAAGAGATTTGCACAGGGCTTTTCAAAACAAAGGCAGACCCTTAGCTCACTCAGCTGAGAGATCAAGGAAAGCGTTAAAGAGGACTTAGGGAATGCTTTCCAGGATGAAAAAGGAGTGCAAGGTAATTCTGGAAAGAATAGCAGTGACACAGAGGCTTTAGAAGAACCCTAGGAGTTTCAGAAGTGGGTTACAACCATGACCATGGGGTGTGTATGGGGGAAGAGTCCATGTGAATCACTGTGTGCTAGTTTGGACTTCATCTTACAGTTCTAATACCCTGGTTCCTCGACTGGAACCAGGCTGACAGTAAATAGCTTCTGAAGAGCTTGTTAAAAATACAGATTGCCAAGGCCCCACACTGGAAATTTTAGTTCAAGAGGAATCTGTTGGAAAAAGAAGTTCCCTAACATGATAATGGGGTACATCCAAGTCTGAGGGCCACTTGTATGGACAGTGGAGTTCTATCAGAGGGTACCAGGAAAGAGAATAACGTGTTTTGGAAAGAGAGTACTTTGCCAGTGCAAAGTTGCAAAAGAGCAGATCAAAACAGAAGATGGAGAGACCCAATAGGAGACCATTGTGATAGAACAAATTAAGAAATGGCAGGTACCTGCACTGTAGCAGAAGCAGATGTTCAGAGATATTTCTGAGAAATGTAGTCATCAGCACTAGATGACCTGTTTGATGTGGGAAGCAAAATGTGTCTGTCTGTGGGAGGCAGGGGGTGGAATTAAGTTTATAAAGGGTGCCCGTGAGTTCTGGGAGTGAGAGGTGAGCAGGAGGCACAGCTTTGTGTGTAGCGGTGTGATGTTAGCTCAGGATGGTAACCAGGCTGGAACTTGCCATGGAAAGGAGACCAAAACTTGGGACTGGGCTGTCCTAGGTCCAGAGCTTCCAATTTGCAAACCTTGAGATTGAAAACTTGTGGATGACTCCCTAGGGACACCTCTCTTCTTTGTGCTACCTGTGGGCCCTGCCAGTCACCTTTCATAGCTTCTGTAGTAGCTTCTTAGACTTTCTAGCTTATTTACTCCCTGAAGCTAGGAATTATGTATATGTACATGTTCTCAGAGCCTAGCCTTGTGCCTGCACATATTTGATGCCTCTATTTCGGGGTGAATGAATTTTATTAATATCTATAATTATAGCTACAGCAGCTTCATTATATCTGTATAGATTTTTGGCCTTGTTTGTGTGTGTGCATGTGTGTGTGTGTATGATTATATAAACTAGTATTTCTGAAATTCTGACATTCACATGCTTCCTTTATTATTTTCCAAAATGTACATTTTAATGATAAAGGAGAGTATGCAAAATATACTGCTTTATTCCAAACATTAATTATTGTAAATGTCTGTATAATTAGGGATCAGGCATCTCCTATAAATATTAATTTAGATTACACCAAAATAGAGCTTGGTTAACAAAAAAAAAAAATAGTTTAAAAACATTCAATCTAATTAACTAAAGACAAGGAACAATTTTCATTTCATTTTATCTAAATAAACATTGTGGATTCAGAGAGATTTTTCTCTTTTTTTTTTTATCAGCTGACCAGAGAACATAGCCTGAAGAGCCGGTCTGCGGGCTGCAGGGAGGCTCATTTGCCAATTTTCAGAGAAACCCGTGACTCTCTCCACCGTTTCCCCAGGAGGCCTCGCCTGCAACCCCAGAAATAACCTCTTGTTCAGTCGCCAAGTCATGTCTTACTCTTTGCAACCCCATGGACTGCAGCCTGCCAGGCTCTTCTGTCGATGGGATTCTCTAGGCAAGAATACTGGAGTGGATTGCAGAGAGATTATTTTTAAGGAGAGTAGTATGATCACATTCAGGTATCTTTTTCTCATATGATACTATATAGAATAAATAAGAAAAGCATTACTCAAGCTCATGAAAAAGAAATAATACAAGGACAGAAAATGTAAGACGAATTTGATGGTTACAGTACTCTATATGTAAACTTTCATTCTATCCATTGACTGGATGATTCCTTTTTTTGTTTTTTTCTGCATTATCTTTGCCTTCTTTGCTGCAGATAAGTGCCTTGTGAGTATCTAACAGGAACATCCTTCTTGTAGAGTTTGCAATCAACAGAAAACTCAAATAGTTACAACTTTTCTTTATAATCTATTTTCATGAGAAAGCAGTGACAAGTAACTAAACTAGTACAGTGATTTCAAAGTGCAATTTCCAAGCAAATACAGGGGAATGTCTACCTTTCAAACCGATCATTTGGAATGGATCCCTGCTGTAATACAGGTAATGAATTGTTCTCTCTGTCAGCCTTATTTGACCCCTTGTTACTACCCTGTGTGTGTTGTTCTATCCGCATGATATGGCCTAATTATCATGAAAATCTATGGCTTCTTATTTCCTCTGACCTCCAGGAGACTGTTTTATACTTCTCTACTTATAATTTATGACATGTGTATGCTGATTCTCTTTATTGACTCAACTCCTGTTTATGACTCTGTATTCCTTTTTTTTTAAATTTCAGTTTGGTTGTGGTATGTGGGATCTAGTTCCCTGATCAGATGTCAAACCCAGGCCCCCTGCATTTGGGAGCCTAGAGTCTTAGCCACTGGACCACGAGGGAAGTCCCACAACCCTGTAATCTGTATGCAGTATCTATCATACCTCACTGGCTTTGCCCAATCTCTGGTTTTGGCTTCTCTGACCTGTTTTGACCATTTGCTACCCCAAAGCACAACATAACATACTGTACTAAAGGCTTAATGTGCTGGCCATTTGCTTGAATATATGTGCTAAGATGCTTCAATCATGACCAACTCTTTGCGATGCTATGGATTATAGCTCATTAGGCTCCTCTGTCGATGGGATTCTCTAAGTAAGAATACTGGAGTGGGTTGCCATGCCATGCTCCAGCAGATCTTCCTGACCCAGGGATCAAACCTGAATCTCTTAGGTCTCCTGCATTGGCAGGTGGGTTATTTTTATTATTATTTTTTTAACCACTAGTGCTACCAGGAAAGCCTAGTCATTGGCCTACTTGCTGTCAAATTCATTCATTCTTTATCATTGTCTTACTCTGTCTGTATGGAAGGAAGCTGATTGCTGCCAACTTCATTTCTTAGACTTACCGGCCCATGCCAAAAAAGAATTAGGATAATTAAAGATAAAAAGATAAAATAGGAACACAGGCAGAAGAGAAGCCAAAGTATTTGCTTCTTTCTCTGAATCAGGAAGTTTCTCCCACAGTGACTGCTTCTCCTCTGTGATTCCCATTCTAGGAACATCTGGGGTAAATGACTTCAGGGATCTGTTAACTCAATCCCTCTGTTGCTCTCTCCAAACCCTAGAGGTGGAGGGTAGAGGCTTTCTGCTATTGCTTCTCACTGGGCTTCCCTTCTTTCCCCAGTTAGGCTTTCTGGCCCATCCAGCACCTTTGTAACCAGTTCCTTATTAAATTCCCTCAACTGAACTATGTCACTTGGTTTCTGACTGGTCCCCAGAGACAATATTTGACAGATTGTTAGACAAAGAACCAAGTGATCGTCATCACAGAACTCATGTAGGTATTTCAAAGTTCACATCCCAAAATATCCAGCAGAGATATAGAATAGCTAATAATGCTGTTGGAAATATATAATGCAATGGAAACATAGTCATTTAATTTTTTAAGGGACTTTCATTTATTTCTTATATTTATTCATTAGTAATCTCCCATCAATAGGGAAACCATGGGGAATGAAGCAGAATGAACAAAGAACCATGCCCACGTTGAGTCCAAAACAATCCCAAGCATATTTGCCTGCACAAAAGAAAGAAAGATGTAATCAGCACCCAGTGTAGGTAACAAAATACATTTAACATTGTTAATGTTAAATAACAATGGGGACTTCTGCTTTCCCCCCAAGAAACTCTATCTCTGCATTAATTTTTCCATGACACAAAAGCAGCCACACTAGTGGCAAGGAAGTCCAGGACAGTTGTCAGTGGCCCAGGTGGCCTAGGAGTGATCCATCCTTTGAGGTAGGTTTCAAAATCAGACTTTTGTACTCTGGGAAAAGTTGATGCTATGGTTTCATAACCTTGGGTAGGATTCAGTTCATTATATCTATCTTTTAAGTAAATTATTTTCTGGTTTTGTTGAAATGTAGCAGAATGAGAAGCTATAAGGGTGATAAGTTTTATTCTTCAAGCAGTGATGGGCTGTATGTTAGATTCCTGTCACCAGTGTAACAAATGACCCACAAACTAGGGGGCTCAAACAACAGAAATGTGTTGTTTCAAGTTCTGGCACTAAAGAATGAGATCAAGGTGTTGGCAGGGCTGCTTCCTTCTGAGGACTGTAAGAGAAGGATCCATTCCAGGCCTCTCTCCTAGCTTCTGGTGACTTGCTGACAGTCTTTGGTATTCCTTGGTGGGCAGAAATATCATCCTGATGTTTGCCTTTGTTTTTATAGTCAAATCTCTACCATTTGCTGGGCATTTAAGGTCACACATAATTGAAGAAGGGCTTCTCTGGTAGCTCAGATGGTAAAGAATCTGCCTACAAGGTGGGAGACCTGGCTTCGATTCCAGGGTGTGGAAGATACCCTGGAGAAGGAAATGGCAACCCACTCCAGTATTCTTTCCTGGAGAATTCCATGGATAGAGGAACCTGGCAGGCTATAGTCCATGGTGTCACAAAGAGTTAGACATGACTGAGTGACTAACACACAGATATGTAAAGAAAGTTAAACATTTGTTTTACAAGAACTTTTATGGCCTGAAATGTATACCTGATACTCAGTGAAAACAGATCTGGGTTCAGATTGGGAGTCTCTCTTGCAAGCTGTGTGTGCCACTGGACAGTCAGTGTTTGTGAGCCTTAGGTTCCTCATCATTAAAATGGGTATGTTAACATTAGGTTGAATATATAAAATTGACATTTTTGTGGGTAAAAAATCAGTGAATATTTGCAATTTCATATGATTTAGCTTAATACCTATTTCATAGATATAAGGAAAAAATTAGAATAATGTTCCAGCACTGTCCCTCATATTCAGTAAGTGCCTAATAAGCACTTGATTTATTAAAAAAATATAAATAAAACCTTGAGGCCTAATTATCATAGTATAATCTGAGCTTATAATATCTGCCCTTTGCCATGTGTGCATGCTCAGTTTCTTCAGTTGTGTCTGACTCTTTGCAACCCTATAGACTGTAGCTCGCCAGGCTTATCTGTCCATAGGAATTGTCGGGGTAAGAATACTGGAGTGGTTGCTAGGCCCTTCTCCAGGGGATCTTCCTGACCCAGGGGTCAAACCCGTGTCTCTCTGTCTCCTGCAATGGCAGGTGGGTTCTTTACCACTAGCGCCACCTAGGAAGCCCACCCCTTGCCATACAGAACATGAAATGCCTATTAATTTCTAATTTCTCTTTCTCTCCCTACTTCCTTCCTTCTTTACTCCTTCTTTCTTCTTATTCTTAAATCTCAATTCTTCTTTATTTTAGTGTTTACTTTTGTTCATATAGCTAGCATGTTTTCATGATTCAAGAAGCAAAAGGCATAAAAAAGAATCTCCAATAACATCACTTGTCTTCCATCTGTCCAGAGTACTATTTCTTATATGTTTTCCTGATGTTAAACACATTTAAATGTGTGTTGTTGTTCTGTGTGAGTTCTAAAAATAGCTTTAAAATATTTATTTATATGAATATGTATACATATATATATATATGATAGTCCAAGACTATCACTTTATGAATAAGAAGCTGATGCCCACAAAAATCCAGCTCCTTTGCCCAAGGTCACTCTCATAATCAGTAGCAAAGTTTGGGCATTATACTTACCCGACGGAGGAGCCTGGTAGGCTGCCGTCTATGGGGGTCACACAGAGTTGGACATGACTGAAGCAACTTAGCAGCAGCAGTAGCAGCATCAGCAGCATTCTATGAGGCCTCACATTACAAATATTAAACTTTAAAAGTAAATAACCTATTTTGTTAAGCAAGTAAGACTTTGTTTGTTTATTTGGTTTATGGGCAATGGAAGCCAAGTCAAAATACCTCATTATTCAGGGCTTTGTATTCATGACTAAAAGTATATCTACAGTGGCAAAATGAATATCCATGGCATTTCACTGTCATTCCCAGAGATGAGCAGAGGGGCAAAAATATTTGAGTTGCTGATTATACACATTCCCAGGTGAGGTCAAACAGGTGACACTTGGCCTTATTTTAGGTCTCATACTATAAACCAGTTTCCTTTTTGTGCTCTATTTATTGCTATTTTTCAAATTTCTGTGCTTTTTGTGGTGACTTTGCTATTTAAAATGGCCCTCAAGCATAGCGTGAAAGTGCTTTCTCCCGCTCCTAAGCAAAAGGGGACTGTGATGTGTTTTATGGAGAAAATAGTGTTAGATAGACTTATTTCAGACACAAATTATCGTATTGTTGGCTGTGNCTAGCGCCACCTAGGAAGCCCACCCCTTGCCATACAGAACATGAAATGCCTATTAATTTCTAATTTCTCTTTCTCTCCCTACTTCCTTCCTTCTTTACTCCTTCTTTCTTCTTATTCTTAAATCTCAATTCTTCTTTATTTTAGTGTTTACTTTTGTTCATATAGCTAGCATGTTTTCATGATTCAAGAAGCAAAAGGCATAAAAAAGAATCTCCAATAACATCACTTGTCTTCCATCTGTCCAGAGTACTATTTCTTATATGTTTTCCTGATGTTAAACACATTTAAATGTGTGTTGTTGTTCTGTGTGAGTTCTAAAAATAGCTTTAAAATATTTATTTATATGAATATGTATACATATATATATATATGATAGTCCAAGACTATCACTTTATGAATAAGAAGCTGATGCCCACAAAAATCCAGCTCCTTTGCCCAAGGTCACTCTCATAATCAGTAGCAAAGTTTGGGCATTATACTTACCCGACGGAGGAGCCTGGTAGGCTGCCGTCTATGGGGGTCACACAGAGTTGGACATGACTGAAGCAACTTAGCAGCAGCAGTAGCAGCATCAGCAGCATTCTATGAGGCCTCACATTACAAATATTAAACTTTAAAAGTAAATAACCTATTTTGTTAAGCAAGTAAGACTTTGTTTGTTTATTTGGTTTATGGGCAATGGAAGCCAAGTCAAAATACCTCATTATTCAGGGCTTTGTATTCATGACTAAAAGTATATCTACAGTGGCAAAATGAATATCCATGGCATTTCACTGTCATTCCCAGAGATGAGCAGAGGGGCAAAAATATTTGAGTTGCTGATTATACACATTCCCAGGTGAGGTCAAACAGGTGACACTTGGCCTTATTTTAGGTCTCATACTATAAACCAGTTTCCTTTTTGTGCTCTATTTATTGCTATTTTTCAAATTTCTGTGCTTTTTGTGGTGACTTTGCTATTTAAAATGGCCCTCAAGCATAGCGTGAAAGTGCTTTCTCCCGCTCCTAAGCAAAAGGGGACTGTGATGTGTTTTATGGAGAAAATAGTGTTAGATAGACTTATTTCAGACACAAATTATCGTATTGTTGGCTGTGAGTTCAATGTTAATTAATCAACATTAAATAATATGTCTTCAAACAGGAACACACATGAAACAAGGTTATGAGTTCAATTGACAAAAATATTGTGACCAGAGGCCAACATGAACCTAACCCTGCATTTCCCCTAGGAGCAATGGTTCATTATTCATTAATTTCATGTTCACAGCACTGTATAGAATATAACTACCAAGCATAATGAGAATTGACTATATTTTAGAGTACAACACATGAAGTCCAGTTTTCCTATCTTTTTAGTTCTCAGTGTAAGTTTGGTATAAGTGTTTCTTAAATATGATAGCTGTGCTATCCATAGTCCACACTCTTGAGTTTTAAAAAAAAATTGTGATGCCTGCAAAAATGGCTCTTAATAATAATTTTAGAAGGGATAGATTTAAAGCCATTGTTCATTTGAGTGGTTCAAATATCTTTCTAATTTCACCTATCACCTATGAAACAGCAGTAGCTACCAAGTTTGCATTTCCTTTGTTGTTGTTTAGTTGCTAAGTCATGTCTGATTCTTTGCAACCTCATGGACTATAACCCACCAGGTTCCTCTGTCCATGGGATTTCTCAGCATGAATACTGGGGTCAGTTGCCATTGCCTTGTCCAGAGGATATTCCCAACCCAAGGATTGAACCCGCCTCTCTTGCACTGCAGAAGGATTCTTTAACACTGATCCACCTGGAAAACCCATAGTTCCTTTAGGAGTGTCTATATTTCTTATTAATATTAAAGAAGAAATTTACAGTAATCTTCAGTAGGGACTGTGAGTACATATCTTTGTATTAACAACATGGATGTAATCCTATTTTGCATTAATAGAAAATGCTTTTATGTTAATTATAAGAAAAAACAAGTATTGCTTAGCAAGTTTTACGTATTATCCCTAATATTGATACAATTTATGTTATAGCCTGGCCCAGCTGGCCCAATTCTCTCCAGCCATCCCTTCCCGGCTGGCAAGGAATGGGGAACTCTGGGATCTTACTGCTTTTTTTTTTTAATTGAAGGATAATTGCTTTATAGAATTTTGTTGTTTTCTGTCAAGTCTCAAGATAAATCAGCCATAGGTCCTTAGCTCATGGGGCTTACATCTTCTCTGCTCTTCAGCAGGATGTATACCTCACAGACCACTTCCTCTAAAACCCTTAAGCCTACTCACCACTGACTTCCCCACTGGCTCTCCTGGATCCAGAATCTTCCTAGTCCCAAGGAACAGAAACGTCTGATTCTTACATACTGTACATAGTCCTTTCAAGGCATGGGCTTTGATATTTCAAAAGCTTAATCTTTCACATTTCTGACAAAATGTAGTCCACTGGAGAAGGGAATGGCAAACCACTTCAGTATTCTTGTCCTGAGAACCCCATGAACAGTATGAAAAGGCAAAAAGATAGGATGCTGAAAGATGAACTCCCCAGGTCGGTAGGTGCCCAATATGCTACTGGAGAGCAGTGGAGAAATAACTCCAGAATGAAGAGATAGAGACAAAGCAAAAACACTCAGTTGTGGATGTGACTGGTAATAGAAGCAAAGTTCGATGCTGTAAAGAACAATATTGCGTAGGAACCTAGAATGTTAGATCCGTGAATCAAGGCACAGTGAACATCGACATTCCAGGAATCAGCGAACTAAAATGGACTGGAATGGGTGAATTTAACTCAGATGACCATTACATCTACTACTGTGGGCAAGAATCCCTTAGAAGAAATGGAATACCCATCATAGTCAACAAAAGAGTCCAAAATGCAGTACTTGGATGCAGTCTCAAAA
Source organism: Raphicerus campestris (assembly GCA_006410735.1). NCBI lineage: Eukaryota > Metazoa > Chordata > Mammalia > Artiodactyla > Bovidae > Raphicerus > Raphicerus campestris. The sequence goes on from SJYW01014434.1 coordinate 754,915, forward strand.
ATGACAGAATGATCTCTGTTCATTTCCAAGGCAAACCATTCAGTCTCCCAGTAATTCAAGTCTATACCCCAACCAGTAATTCTGAAGAAGGTGAAGTTGAACAGTTCTATGAAGACCTACAAGACCTTCTAGAAATAACACCCAAAAAAGATGTCCTTTTCATTAAAGGGGACTGGAATGCAAAAGTAGGAATCAAGAAACACCTGGAGTAGCAAGCTGTTGCTACTCCAAGCAATTTGGCCTTGGATTACAGAATGAAGCAGGACAAAGGCTAACAGAGTTTTGCAAAGAGAACGTGCTGGTCATAGCAAACACCCTCTTCCAACAAGGCAAGAGACAATTCTACACATGGACATCACCAGATGGTCAATACTAAAGTCAGATTGATTATATTCTTTGCAGCCAAAGATAGATAAGCTCTATACAGTCAGCAAAAACAAAACCAGGAGCTGACTGTGGCTCAGATCATGAACTCCTTATTGCCAAATTCAGACATAAATTGAAGACAGTAGGGAAACCAACTAGACAATTCAGATATGACCTAAATCCCTTAAGACTACAGTGAAAGTCAGAAATAGATTCAAGGGATTAGATCTGATAGACAGAGTGCCTGATGAACTGTGGATGGAGGGTCATGACATTGAGTAAGAGACAAGGATCAAGACCATCCATAAGAAAAAGAAATGCAAAAAAAGCAAAATGGCTGTCTGAGGAGGCCTTACAAATAGCTGTGAAAAGAAGAGAAGCAAAAGCAAAAGAGAAAAGGAAAGATATAAGCATCTGAATGCAGAGTTCCAAAGAATAGCAAGGAGAGATAAGAAAGCCTTCCTCAGTGATCAGTGCAAAGAAATAGAGGAAAACTACAGAATGTGAAAGACTAGAGATCTCTTCAAGAAAGTTAAAGATACCAAGGGAACATTTCATGCAAAGATGAGCATTATAAAGTACAGAAGTTAGAGATACCAAGGGAACATTTCATGCAAAGATGAGCACAATAAAGGACAGAAATGATATGGCCCTAACAGAAGCAGAAGATATTAAGAAGAGGTGGTAAGAATACACAGAAGAACTATGGAAACAAGATCTTCAGGACCCAGATAATCATGATCATATGATCACTCATCAAGAGCCAGACATTCTGGAATGCGAAGTCAATAGGCCTTAGGAAGTATCACTACAAACAAAGGTAGTGGAACTGATGGAATTCCAGTTGAGCTATTTCAAATCCTAAAAGATGATGCTGTGAAAGTGCTGTACACAATATGCCAGCAAATCTGGAAACCCAGCCACAGGACTGGAAAAGGTCAGCTTTCATTCCAATCCCAAAGAAAGGCAATGCCAAAGAATGTTTAAACTATCGCACAATTGCACTCATTTCACATGCTAGCAAAGTAATGCTCAAAATTCTCCAAGGCAGGCTTCAGCAATATGTGAACCATGAACTTCCAGATGTTCAAGCTGGTTTCAGAAAAGGCAGAGAAACCAGAGATTAAATTGCCAACATCCACTGGATCATCAAAAAAGCAAGAGAATTCCAGAAAAACATCTGCTTTATTGACTATGCCAAAGCCTTTGACTGTGTGGATCACAACAAACTGTGGAAAATTCTGAAAGAGATGGGAATACCAGACCACCTGACCTGCCTCCTGAGAAATCTGTATGCAGGTCAAGAAGCAACAGTTAGAACTGGACATGGAACAACAGACTAGTTCCAAATAGGGAAAGGAATATGTCAAGGCTTTATATTGTCACCCTACTTATTTAACTAATATGCAGAGTACATCATGTGAAATGGCAGGCTGAATGAAGCACAAGCTGGACTCAAGATTGCCAGGAGAAATATCAATAACCTCAGATACGCAGATAACACCACCCTTATGGCAGAAAGCAAAGAAGAACTAAGGAGCCTCTTGATGAAAGTGAAAGAGGAGAGTGAAAAAGTTGGCTTAAAGTTCAACGTTCAGAAAGCTAAGATCATGGCATCTGGTCCCATCACTTCATGGCAAATAGATGGGGAAACAGTGGAAACAGTGACAGATTTTATATTTGGGGCTCCAAAATCACTGCAGATGGTGACTGCAGCAGTGAAATTAAGACACTTACTCCTTGGAAGGAAAGTTATGACCAACCTAGACAGCATATTAAAAAGTAGAGACATTACTTTGCCAAGTAAGGCCCATTTAGTCAAGGCTATGGTTTTTCCAGTGGTCGTGTATGGATGTGAGTGTTGGACTGTAAAGAAAGCTGAACACCAAAGAATTGATGCCTTTGAGCTGTGGTGTTGAAGAAGACTCTTGAGAGTCCCTTGGTCTGTAAGACGATCCAACCAGTTTATCCTAAAGGAGATCAGTTCTGAATATTCATTGGAAGGACTGATGCTGAAGCTGAAACCCCAATACTTTGGCCACCTGATACAAAAAAACTGACTCATTTGAAAAGATCCTGATGCTGGGAAATACAGATGGCAGGAGAAGGCGACGACATATAAGATGGTTGGACGGCATCACTGACTCAGTGGACATAAGTTTGCGTAAACTCCAGGAATTGTTGATGGACAACAGGGAGGCCTGGAATGCTGCAGTCCATGAGGTTGCAAAGAGTTGGTCCCTACTGAGCAACTGAAGTGAACGGAACTGAATCTTTCACTTTCAATAGACTGTTCTCTTCAACTCTTTCCTATTTACGATTTTGAAGTCTCTTTTGAAATGCAAAAAAATCAGGAATCAACTTTGTATTTCCTTTTAGTCTTTTCTTAAAGCCTAAAGTCAAAATAATTAGTAGCCTGAGGGTGAGGGTGCTGGGAGGGGTAGAGCTAAGAGGAAAGAACATGTGGGAATGAGGGGAATATCAGTTAATGTTCAAAATACTGTCCTGCCACTTATGTCTATTGTTTTTTCTCACCATAGTTTCTCATGTAGTTCTCAAACTTTTCTATCAACTATCTAGCACCATGCAGCTTGCAGGATCTTAGTTCCCAGACCAGGGATCAAACCCATGAACCCTGTAGTAGAAGCTTGGAGTCCTAACAGGGAATTCCCTAGACCCCATTCTCTTTGAAGAAGGTTACGTTGGACCCGTAGAAACAGTTGACCTTTTATCTTACTTTACCCTTGTGGGCACATCCAGACTGAAATTAGAACTTGCAATCATAGGAAATACAAGGAAACGTTTTAGGTAAATAGGACTGAAATTTATTTTTAGCCAGGAATTGAATAGCAACATGGCACTGGCTAAACAGCAAAGCCTCTTGCTGTTTAGCAGCTTCTTGGCCCTTTGACTTTACCTGTGAGCAGTCCTTTTGGACACGGAAAGGGCACTGGGCCCTTATTGAGACAAGACTAACATAGGACAGAAATTGTTCAAAAGGACATGACAGATCAGAGAGGAGAGTCAGGCAGACTGTTCTGCTGTGCTATATCTAAATTGCAAAGGAGAAGAGAGACTTGGGAAACAGTGTAATTAGAGGCATTTTAAGCTCCCTCGTAGGAGGAAGAACAAAATATTCTAAATTTGAAATTGTAGTGGGAACTTGAAGCTCCAAGGTGGTGGGGACAAGGAGAAGGGAAGAGGCGCAATGTGCTTTCAGACTCAAGAGGGAAAGTATTTGATCAGACACTTCAGAGAATCAGAAGACACAGTTGTAGGAGAAAGGAATAGTAAAATCACATTTCTCCCAATTACAATGACAGATGTAAGGCTAGAGAAGAAAGAACCAGAGATTGAGGGGGTGGGAGTAAGAACAGGGTTGACAGGGCAGAAAGAACTCAGATGAAAGCAGATTGAATATGTACAAGGCATAAAATAAAAATTGATATTTTTAAGTAAAAATATTTCACTGTACAAAGTCTCTAGGCATGCCATTAATGTTTAATTTAGGTTATAACATTCACTATGTATTTCTTCTAAAAATACTTTTTAAAGTGCTAACCAACCTTTTTGGCCACAGTTCAGAATACAGTTGTGAAGCCTCACATAGACTCAGAGTTTCTCCTCCTGAAGGCTAATTTTGTTCTCTACCTGATCCTGCCAAACTGAGAAAATAAGCATAAGTTGTTTCTTCAGCAAAGAGCAACTCTCAAAACTGCTGTCGTTCTAAGAGGAGAGGCAAAAATACCAATGTTTCATATTTCTCCTAGAAAAGCTTTCTTGCTCAAATAACCCCTCACAGTTATATAGCACTTTATGCCTTCAAAACACTTTCAGATGCATTATTACTTCATTTGAATTTTAGTGAGTTGTATCACAACGGGCACTTTCTGTTTCATGTATTTTTACTTACAGCTTTTCTACCATCAAAATCAATAAAACATTAGACATGGTTAATTAGATTATTATACCCTAAAAACTCTCAGCCTTTTGCTATTTCTACTTAAGTTTTTGTTTGGTTTTGTTTTTAGTTTTTTTCACTTTCCATCTAATTAGAGAGCATTTTATGCTACTGGTCTGTTGTCTTGACTGTCTAAATTTCTCACCTTGCACTTAACAAAGTAACACAGGGCCTCTAAGACCTAGAAAAAAATCCACGTTGGGATGGACCTCTGGGTCTCTATGTTATAACTAACTGCCCAGGTCATTCACTAATAGTGTGAGAATTCTGTGGCCTGTTGATGCTATTGAAGCACATCAGAGGTTATTAACTATCAGCCAAATTTTTAAGCTAGACTAGACCAGGCTTTGAACCCTAGATTTACCACTTAATAGCTGTGTGGCATCCTCCATAAAATGGTGATATTTACTTCATGTCATTTGTAAAGTTTCTAAGTACACTAGTGTTCCTGATATACAGTGGACACTGAATGAATGTCCATCCCTTTCCTTACCTCAGAGAAGAAAGACCGTTGAAGTCGCTCACAGTTTATGTGACAAGGACTGGATTTGATTTTCCTGACAAAAGTAGAGATGGGAAGACTACCTGCACACCCCAGGGTAATTGTGTGCATTGCTAAACTCTGACCAGTCCACCAAGCCTGCTGACACCCTAGTGGATTCCATCATCACCATCAGGCAGATCATGAGGTGCCTACAAACCATAATCTCAAAATGGCCCAAATATATACCATATTCCCAAAGAAGACCAGCCCCATAATTATACAAACAGTAGATTCAGAGAGCACCAGCCAAAAAACATCACTCAAGACATTTTGCTTTCCTAATATGGGATGAAAACAGTTGGAGTGTTTTTGCTTTAAAAGATATACCTGCTTTCTCCTTCCCTAAACCTCATCCTTGAGGGGCTCCTAAGGCCTGCTCCTCTGTCTGAGTCGAGTTACCTGGTTTTCCAATCATCAGTCAGTCTTAGGTCTCCAATAGTCTTTTTTTTTTTACCCTTTAACTCTATGTGAGAAAAACTTAGTATCTTAGCCTCTGGGGAAAAACTCTTCATCTGTATTCCCCTACAGAAGAAGGCAAATAACTTAGCTTGATAGATGTTGATTCTTTGCCTAAAAGAGAGAACCAAGTTGGGAGAACTGGACTGGAAGGTCAGAAGATTTTGCTTCCACAAGACAAAAATATCTCTGTAAGAGACAATGGCTATTTCAATTTCAACAAGCACAAATAAAGTATACTTTGTCCAAATACTGCACTGGATGTCAGAGAAATTAAAGTGAGTAAAACATGTTCCTTATCCTATCCTTCAAGCCTACTTGGAAGAACAAAAGAAACCTATGATTCAACCTATGATGATGGTGACTGAGGCTAAAAAAGGCTCAAAGTGAAAAGTGCTCTGGGTCATACATAGAGGGGAAACCATCAGCTCTAATGGGAGGAAAGGGAGCTAAGAAAAGTCTTCACAACAGGGTTAATACTGATGCTAATTACAATCTCTATGTTGGGTCTAACTGGCAGTTATTTTGTGAGAGTGTGGTATATTATGGAGTTTATTGACATTTCTGGTTTGTCCTAATTCTTTTATTTTTTCTTTTCAATTCATTAAGTTCTGGTTTACAAATATATGTGTGTGTGCATATATACATACACGGGCATGTCCATGTATGTAAATATATGTACGTGAATATATTACAAATACTGTGCTCTATTGTGAGTCTTTCTCCTGCTTCTTTCACATAAGTTCAAGTGTTAAAATACAGTTGCATCTATGCTTTTTCTACCTAGTAGATATAAATGATGACTTCTTCTAAATAAGCTGAAACTGGGATCAGTATGTATTTTATATATGTATACACATACCATTTGACTTGAATCCCCTAAATACCTTCCTTTCTTCCTTTTGAAGACTGCCATCCTTATTTGGGGCTTCTCTGGTGGCTCAAACAGTAAAGAATCTGCCTTTATTGTAGGACACCCAGATTTGATCCCTGGGTCAAGAAGATTCCCCTGGAGAAGGGAATGGCTACCTACTCCAATATTCTTGCCTGGAGACTTCCATAGACAGAAGAGCTTGGTGGGCTACAGTCCATGAACTTGCAAAAGAGCCAGACATGACTGAACAACTAACACTTTTGCTTTTTCATTCTTATTTTCTGCTCTGTGTTTCTTTCACCATACTTGTCATAGAGTTCACCATCAGCCTACATCCTGTAACCAGCAACATTACCTCAGGATCCTTTACAAGAAATACCTGGAGAGGCCCATATTGTATGGTCTGAGTACACAGCCCCTGTTGTTACTTTCAAAGCTCCATGCAATTCTGCAGCTTCCAAGTAGGCTTGGACTTTGGAGCATGTTGTCATCTTTATTGTGAGGAAATGCTCTATGCCCTGCAGTGCTCTCTTGATCACCTTTAAGAGTATTTTCTGTTAGTAAAGGATGTAAAATAGAACTTTCAGTTTCAACTCGTCACAGACCATCTGTCCTTGAGCTGTCTGCAAGTCACACTGATCCAAGGAGAAGAGATTGGTCCTGGAGAGCTTGAAGTACTGGAAACTAGCAAAGATTCATTCCCTAACTGAACTCCAAAATCTGCTTTCTGTGTGGTTCCTTTAGGTACTTTCCCTTGCCACTGCTACTTCATCATCCCATATCCATTTTGAGGGAGTGGAGCATCCTTGGCTGAAGCTTACCTCACATCCCTCTATGATGTAGGCCACAAAAGCACTTTGCAAACTGTAATGCATTATACAAACACAGAGTCTTATTGTAATTATGTTAGAAATAGCCATCCATTAAAAGATAAAGTCTGTCTGCATGGATCACACCAGTTTATCAGTCCTTTATCACCATTTATGTGAACTACTTTGGGACTAAGTTGCCTTATTCCATGCAGTCATTAAAAGTCTACCCATGTGACTGCAGAAGAGCCTAAAAGAGATATCAACTTTTCTGGAATATTCTTGTATTTAAGGAAAAAATATGATGAACGTTCATTAATTTTGGGTATCTGTGTATTTTTCACTGTAATCTATGGGTTTTTTCTGTATTTTTAAATGTTTTCAAATTTCAAAAATTAAAAACCCTCCCTGGGCCAAACTGCATACCTGCTAAAATGTACATAATTAATATATAAGAATAAGAAGCTGATTCCGCTGAATCAACTGGCTCTTAAAGGTAACTTCTAAATCATTCACATTTAACTTTTTCCTTTTTTTTTTTTTTTAAAGTTCTTAAAATTTTTTCTTAGAATCTCCTCCCCTACTTATGCTGAGAATACCAACTGTGTTTGTTGGCATATATTTATAATTGTAGGTAACTGGAAACAATAGCCACCAGATGTAAACAGAGAGAATGTAAGTCTGATGACTGATGGTGTATTGAAGAAAACATGTTAAATTTCAAAAGTGGCAAAATGTAAATATATATATATATTGTGTGTATGGAGGCATGGAGAGAGAAAATTGGGGTGGAACATGAAGAAACAAAATCACCATATAGTAAGGAAATTTCAGGTCACTTTTAAAAATTGCTTCTAAAAATGTACTCCATTTATCTATAAAGAAAGATGAATGTCCTTACATTTATGCCTCCATGCCACTGAATCTGGGCTCTCTTTGGTGACTCTTGCTTCTACTTTTCTAGCATGAGTTCAAATGTTTAACTGCTAGATGCTATCTATGCTTCTCTGGTAATACATTCTAGCTATGAATAGTGACTTTTTTTGTCCACAGAGGCTGAAAATGGGTCAGTGCTCACATCCCTGTCCCTTCCTCCTTAATTTTCATTTCTGTGAAGTGTGAGCTGTACTTTATCCTAAGCACCTTAGGATCAGCCTTGCCTCACACTCCCTGATACTCTCTTTCTACCCACCCTGGGAGCGTAGCAAGGAAACACCAAAGGGGAATGTCCTCTTGAACTTCAGCACTTCATTTCTTTGCATGGATGGCCCAGCCTAAAATCTGTCTTGGTGCAAAATTAAAAATCACCTTTCTGGGACTTCTGGTGGTTTGAAAAAAAGTGAAAGTGACAGTTGCTCAGTCATGTCCGACTCTTTGTGACCCCATGGACTGCAGCACACCAGGCTTCCCTGTCCATCACCAGCTCCTGAAGCCTGCTCAAACTCATGTCTATTGAGTCGGCTATCCAACGATCCCATCCTCTGTCGTCCCCTTCTTCTCCTGCCTTCAGTCTTTCCCAGCATCAGGGTCTCTTCTAATGAGTCAGTTCTTTGCATAAGGTGGCCAAAGTATTGGAACTTCAGCTTCAGCATCAATCCTTCCAANCTCCCCTACTTATGCTGAGAATACCAACTGTGTTTGTTGGCATATATTTATAATTGTAGGTAACTGGAAACAATAGCCACCAGATGTAAACAGAGAGAATGTAAGTCTGATGACTGATGGTGTATTGAAGAAAACATGTTAAATTTCAAAAGTGGCAAAATGTAAATATATATATATATTGTGTGTATGGAGGCATGGAGAGAGAAAATTGGGGTGGAACATGAAGAAACAAAATCACCATATAGTAAGGAAATTTCAGGTCACTTTTAAAAATTGCTTCTAAAAATGTACTCCATTTATCTATAAAGAAAGATGAATGTCCTTACATTTATGCCTCCATGCCACTGAATCTGGGCTCTCTTTGGTGACTCTTGCTTCTACTTTTCTAGCATGAGTTCAAATGTTTAACTGCTAGATGCTATCTATGCTTCTCTGGTAATACATTCTAGCTATGAATAGTGACTTTTTTTGTCCACAGAGGCTGAAAATGGGTCAGTGCTCACATCCCTGTCCCTTCCTCCTTAATTTTCATTTCTGTGAAGTGTGAGCTGTACTTTATCCTAAGCACCTTAGGATCAGCCTTGCCTCACACTCCCTGATACTCTCTTTCTACCCACCCTGGGAGCGTAGCAAGGAAACACCAAAGGGGAATGTCCTCTTGAACTTCAGCACTTCATTTCTTTGCATGGATGGCCCAGCCTAAAATCTGTCTTGGTGCAAAATTAAAAATCACCTTTCTGGGACTTCTGGTGGTTTGAAAAAAAGTGAAAGTGACAGTTGCTCAGTCATGTCCGACTCTTTGTGACCCCATGGACTGCAGCACACCAGGCTTCCCTGTCCATCACCAGCTCCTGAAGCCTGCTCAAACTCATGTCTATTGAGTCGGCTATCCAACGATCCCATCCTCTGTCGTCCCCTTCTTCTCCTGCCTTCAGTCTTTCCCAGCATCAGGGTCTCTTCTAATGAGTCAGTTCTTTGCATAAGGTGGCCAAAGTATTGGAACTTCAGCTTCAGCATCAATCCTTCCAATGAATATTCAGGATGGATTTCCTTTATGATTGACTGGTTGAATCTCCTTACAGTCCAAGGGACTCTCAAGAGTCTTCTCCAACACCACAAGCCAAAAGCATCAATTCTTTGGTGCTCAGCTTTCTTTATAGTCCAACTCACATCCATACATGGCTACTGGAAAAACCACAGCTTTGACTAGACAGAACTTTGTTGGCAAAGTAACGTCTCTGCTTTTTAATATGCTGTCTAGTTTGGTCATAACTTTTCTCCCAAGAAGCAAGCGTCTTAATTTTATGGCTGCAGTCACCATCTACAGTGATTTTAGGAACCAAGAAAATACAGTCTCTCACTATTTCCATTGTTTCCCCATCTATTTGCTGTGAAGTGATAGGACCGGATGCAGTGATCTTCATTTTTTGAATGTTGAACTTTAACCCAGCTTTTTCAGTCTCCTCTTTCACTTCCTGCCATAAGGGTGGTGTCATCTGCATATCTGAGGTTATTGGTATTTTTTCCAGCAATCTTGATTCCAGCTTATGCTTCATCCAGTCCAGCATTTCTCATGATGTGCTCTGCATATAAGTTAAACAAAAGGGATAAAATATACAGCTTTGACATACTCCTTTCCCATTTTGGAACCAGTGCATCATTCCATGTCCAGTTCTAACTGTTGTTTCTTGATGTGCATACAGATTTCTCAGGAGACAGGTAAGGTGGTCTGGTATTCCCATTCCTTTCAGAATTTTCCACAGTTTATTGTGATCCACGGTCAAAGGTTTTGGCATAATCAATAAAGCAGAAGTAGATGCTTTTCTGGAACTCTCTTGATTTCTCTGTGATCCAACAGATGTTTCCAATTTGATCTCTGGTTGCTCTGCTTTTTTAAATCCAACTTGAACATCTGGAAGTTCCCAGTACATGTACTGTTGGGGCCTCATTTGGAGAATTTTGAGCATTACTTTGCCTGTGTGTGAGATGAGTGGAATTGGGTGATAGTTTGAACATTCTTTGGCTCTGCCTTTCTTTAGGATTAGAATGAAAACTGCCTTTTCCAGTTCTGTGGCCACTGCTGAGTTTTCCAGATTTGCTGGCACTTTCACAGTATCATCTTTTAGGATTTGAAATAGCTAAGCAGGATGTCTGGCTCTAGGTGAGTGATCACACCATCATAGTTATCTGGGTCATGAAGATCTTTTTTGTATAGTTCTTCTGTGTATTCTTGCCACCTATTCTTAATATCTTCTTCTTTTGTTAGGCCCATACCATTTCAGTCCTTTTTTGTGCCCATCTTTGCATGAATTGTTTCCTTGGTGTCTATAATTTTCTTGAAGAAATCTCTAGTCTTTCCCATTCTGTTGTTTTCCTCTATTTATTTGCACCGATCACAGAGGAAGGCTTTCTTATCTCTTGTTCTTTGGAATTCGGCATTCAGATCGGTATCTTTCCTTTTTTCCTTTGCCTTTTGCTTCACTTGTTTTCTCAGCCATTTGTAAGGCCCTCCTCAGACAATCATTTTGCCTTTTTGCATTTCTTTTTCTTGATCACTGCCTCCTATACAGTGTCACAAACCCCCATCTGTAGTTCTTCAGGCACTCTATCAAATCTAATCCCTTGAAACTATTTCTCACTTCTACTGTAGGATCATAAGGGATTTGATTAAGGTCATATCTGAATAGTCTAGTAGTTTTCCCTCCTTGTTTCAATTTATGTCTGAATTTTGCAATAAGTGATTTATTATCTGAGCCACATTCAGCTCCTGGTCTTGTTTGTGCTGACTGTATAGCGCTTCTCCATCTTCAGATGCAAAGAATATAGTCAATCTGATATTGGTAGTAGTACTGACCATCTGGTGATGTCCATGTGTAGAGTCATCTCTTGTGTTGTCAGAGGATGTTTTCTATGATCAGTACATTCTCTTGGCAAAACTCTGTTACCCTTTGCCCAATTTCATTTGGTACTCCAAGGCCACACTTGCCTGTTACTCCAGGTATCTCTTAACTTTCTACTTTTGCATTCCAGTCCCCTATGATGAAAAAGACATATTTTTTAGGTGTTAGTTCTAGAAGGTCTTGTAGGTCATGATAGAATCATTCACCTTCAGCTTCTTCAGCATTAGTGATTGGGGCATAGACTTGGATTACTGTGGTATTGAACGGTTTGTCTTGGAAACAAAGATCATTCTGTCATTTTTGAGATTGCACCCAAGTACTGCATTTTGGACTCTTGTTGACTATGAAGGTTAGTCCATTCTTCTAAGGGATTCTTGCCCACAATGGTAGATATAATAGTCTTCTGAATTAATTTTGCCCATTCCAGTCCATTTTAGTTCACTGATTCCTAAAATGTTGACATTCATTCTTGCCATCTCTTGTCTGACTACTTCCAATTTACCTTGATTCATGGACCTAACATTCCAGATTTCCATGCAATATTGTTCTTTACAGCATCAGACTTTACTTCCATCACTAGTCACATCCACAACTGGGTGTTATTTTCTCTTTGGCTCTGTCTCTTCATTCTTTCTGGAATTATTTCCCCACTCTTCTGCAGTAGCATATCAGTCACCTACTGTAGTGCATGGAATTCTCCAGGCCAGAATACTGAAGTGGGTAGCCATTCCTTTCCCCAGGGGATCATTCCAATCCAGTGATCAAACCCAAGTCTCCTGCATTGCAGGCAGTTTCTTTACCAGCTGAGGTACCTGATCTAGTGGTTAAGAATCTGCCCTGCAGTACAGAGGATGCAGGCTCCATTCCTGGTTGGCAAACTAAGATCCCTTGTGCCATGGGGCAGCTAAGCTGACGCATCCAACAACTAGAGAGACTGGGTACTACAACTAAGACCCCATGCAGCCAAAAATAAATAATTAAATAGATAAATATTTTTTTAAAAATCACCTTCCTGATTCTGTCCTTTGGTACTATAGCTTTCCTCATAAACTACCAAGCTACTGTTTTTTACCCTTTTATGGTAGACTATGTGCCTTGTGAGTCATGCTCCTGGAACTTTTTGCTTGCCTTGCAATAAGAGTTACCCCAAAATCTCAAAATTTAGGAACATTAGTGCTCCTGAATTCCCAGCAAATTTTTACTTTGAAAATGTCATCATTAATAAATAATACATGGATATATAATATATATGAATATATGTAAATATGTTTATCATATATATAGATTTCAAAGTATGTGTTAAAAATATAAAATCATGTGTTAGAATGGTAAACGTGGAATTAATGACATAGGTTTTTGATGTAATGATAAACACTAGTAAAGAGAAATAGTATAGATGCCCTTAATGGGTTGGCAATGCTTTTTTTTAAAGGGGAGTAAATATGTACAGTGTTAAGATCTGATAAAGCTGAGTGGTGGATATATATGTGTGTGTTTCTATATTAGTCTCTATTATTGTCTGTGTGCATGAACTATTTCACAATTTTTGTAATGTCATTTGAACTTCTTGTTTTTTTTAATTCCTTTTTTTTTGTTGTTTTTTGGCTGCACAGTTTGTGGGATCTTAGTTCCCCAGACAGGGATTGAACCCAGACCCACGGAAGTGAAAGCACTGAGTCTTGACTACTGAACCACAATGGAATTCCCTGAACTTCTTATTCCATTATGCTGGTCCTTTGAACTTTTTCATTGAAATCTTACAGAGGACAGCAATAAAAGAACTTTGGAAGTGGAAGGGGAGGGGACCTATACAAAGTGGGGGGTTGAGAGCTATAGGTCATTGTTAATGGAACAGGAAACAAAAATACATAGAGTAAGAAAATTGCAAAGAGGAAATAAAGAGTGTTACCTAAAATTACAATAGTGGAATTAAAAATAGTGAGATATTCCTGTTGAGGGCTCGAGAGGATGTAAGTGAGCTAAGTACTCATGTATCAAAATGTGAAGGAAGTCCATAGATAAAAGTCTATTTGATAAACAAAAAGTACTGATATGACTGTGTTACTGAGAGATAGGGAAGTAACCACCCAAATGAATAAAATAAAAAATAAACTGTAGCTGTTAAAAAGTTAAACTTAGTTGATTCTCAAGTTTGAGTCTTCTAGGGTTTGGGTAGAGACAAAGGGGTGGGGTAGGGCTGGGATGTAGCAGCAGGTATTCCTACCTTTTGCAGTAGCTCTTCAGCATCATTGATACTTTTTTATACAGGTGTGCATATACTGCTTTGATATTTGAAAAAATATTTTAAGAATGAATGCAGAAAAACTGTCAGACCCAAGAAAATGTCTCTTTAATAATCTGATCAATTTCCTATTCACTTCTTAAGCTGTATTGTCTGCTTGCGAATAATTGTTTACATCTTCGTTTTTTAGTTATCCTAGAATTATCCTTTATTTGTTTCTCTGTTTCTTTTTTTTCTTTTAATTTTTACCCTCTGCAAACATTTCTGTATATAAAAATTTGAAAGCTGTTTATCCATTCATGAAAAATTGTTTCTGATAAATTATATTTTTTAATTTCTTTACAATGTTATATTAGTTTCTGCTATACAACAATGTGAATTATATATATATACACACCCTCCCTCTTGGGCATCCCTCCCACCCTTACTTTCATCCCACCCCTCTGGGTCATCACAGGACCAAGCTGATTTTCCTGAGTTTTATATTAATAGCAGCTTCTCACTAGCTATCTATTTTACACACTAGTGTATATATGTCAATCCTCATCTCCCAATTTGTCCTGAACTCCCCTTCCCCCACCACGTTCATATGTCAGCTCTCTACATCTGAGTCTCTATTCCTACCCTGGAGATAGATTCATCTGTGCCATTTTTCTATATTCACATGTGTGCATTAATACATGATATTTGTTTTTCTCTTTCTGACTTACTTCATCCAGTATAACAGACTCTAGTTGCAGCCACATCTCTACAAATGACTCAGTTTCATTCCTTTTATGGCTAAATAATATTCCATTGTATATGTGTATCACATCTTCTTTATCCATCTTTATTTATCTTTATTCATCTGTTATTGGGCATTTAGATTGTTTCCATGTTCTGGCTATTGTATATCATGCCACAATGAACACTGGGGTACATGTACCATTTTAAATTATTATTTTCTCAGGGTATATGCCTCGAATCATTCCTCAAGTCTAATCAAAGCTGGCAAGAAATCTGGAGGAGAGGGAAAAGGGCTCAGATAGGTTAAGCAACTCACTCTGGATCACACAGCGGGTAAATCACAAAGGCAAGTGTCAGACCCAGTTCAGTCTAACTTCAAAACCAGTGCTCTTTCCTCTGCACCTTCATTTTTAGTTAGATCAAAATGTTGAGACATATTGCCAAAGTGGCCTCCAAAGGTTATATCAACTTATACCAATAATTGGTGGATTTTTATGTTTATTGGTCACTTTCATATTTGCCATTAGTAGATTTTCATATATATATATTAACTATATCATTTCTTCTCTGAATTTGCTGCTAATTCCTTTTCCTGTTTTGTTACTATGTTATATGTAGTTATGATTCTTCTTGATTTACAGCCCCTCTATATTATGGCTAATGATTTCTTTATTTTCTTTGTTATAATTCTAGTTCCTAGATTGCCATTCACCTCCTAACTTTGTTTATAGTACTGTTACATGAAAAACAATTATAATTTTTCACATTTTACTCATTTTCTTTATTGTTATAGGCTTAATGTTATTCTGAGAAGTGAATTTACCACCCTGAGGTTATAAAAACATTTCTATGAATTTCATTCTTAGTAGTTTTATAACTTTCTTTTTTATTAAAAAAATATTCAGGACTTTTCTGGTGGTCCGGTGGTTAAGACATCCCCTTCCGATAAAGGGGGTGTGGGTTTGATCCCTGATCGGAGTGCTAAGATCCCACATGCCTTGAGGCCTGAAAAACAAAATACAGAAACAATATGGTAACAAATTCAATAAAAACTTTTAAAGTGGTCCACATTAAAAAAATTTTTTTTAATTTTTAGGTCTTTGATCTATCTGAAATTTAGCTTAGTTTGTGATATAAAAGATAATTAGCATTATTTTTTCTTTAAACAATAACCGGCTGTCCAAAATCAATTTTACTTTACATAATGATTTGGTATGCAGCCTTTATGGAATAATAAATACACATGTGCACATACATACACATACATATATATTAAATTGACATACATATATATACAAGAATCTAATTCTACAGATGGCCTACAGACACATGAAAAGTACTCAATATCAATAATTATTAGAGACCTGGAAGTCAAAACTACAATGAGATCATCTCACACCAGTCAGGACAGCCATCAGATAATACATGCTGAATACACCTACAAATAATCAATGCTGAAGAGGGTATGGAGAAAAAGGAAACCTCCTATACTGTTGGTGGAAATATAAATTGGTTCAGCCACTATAGAGAGCAGTATGGAAGTTCCTCAAAAAACTAAAAATTGAAGTACCTTATGATCCAGCAATCCTACTCCTAGGCACACATCCAGACAAAACTCTAATTTAAAAAGATATATATTGCCAAAGTGGCCTCCAAAAGGTTATATAAACTTATACCAATAATTGGTGGATTTTTATGTTTATTGGTCATTTACATACAGCACTATTCACAATAGCCAAGATATGGAAGCAAAGTAAATGTCAATTGACAGTTGAATGGGTAAAGAAAATATGACATATATATATGTGTGTATATATATATATATATGTATACACATATATAATGGAAAAGCCTCAGGAAAGGATAATGACATTTGCAGCAACATGGATAGACCTAGAGATTACCATACTAAATGCAGTAAGTCAAAGAGAAAAAGATAAATATCATATGATATCACTTATATGTAGAATCTAAAAGTATGATACAAACGAACTTATTTACCAAACAGATTCACAGACATAGAAACAAATTTATGGTTACCAAAAGGGACAGGAGTGGGGAGAGAAGATTCTTTTCAGAGAAAAGACTCTGAAAAAGAATACATACATATGTGCTTATATA
The DNA here is from genome assembly GCA_006410735.1 of Raphicerus campestris. NCBI lineage: Eukaryota > Metazoa > Chordata > Mammalia > Artiodactyla > Bovidae > Raphicerus > Raphicerus campestris. The sequence goes on from SJYW01014434.1 coordinate 771,519, forward strand.
CGTGTGTGTGTGTGTGTGTGTGTGTGTATGAATCACTATGCTGTACACCTGGAACTAATACAACATTGTAAATCCACTATACTTCAGTTTTTTAAAAAATCTGTCTTCTAGTCTGCTCCATTAACTTTTTTGCCAATACCTAAATCAGTACTGTGCTGTTAATTTTGATAGAACATATCTTCTTGCAATATGTTTTGAATAAACAAAAAATCTCACAATAAATAAATAAAATTTGTACCCAAAGTTACTAAATGACGTGTTCAAATTCTTGTATAATTTAGAGATAAAATTCAGAGAGTAATCTCAGTATCTTGAGATTGGTCATGTTTCATTTTATTTAATATATTTTTATTGAGCATCTATTATTTTGCCAGAGACTCCAGCAGTAAAGGAAACAATATACATCTCTGCTAAATTTCTCAATTTTTGAGAAATAAATCTTAGTTATTTCTTTAGCATAACTGAAAAAGTTGGAATCTTGCACTTTATATTTCAAAGCCTCTTTCCCTTGCATATAAATATTTTAAACTCTACAGTTTCATTTCTCTCTCCTTTTTTTCTAATGCAAAGTAGTTTCTCTTCTACACCCAAGTTTGGTTTCTAAATACCTCTTTGTAGAGAATTCATTGTTGAGGAGCTTAAGTTTTTGTGAGGAAAATTAGTTTAGGGAAATTAAGGTCAGATTTAAACTAGAAAAATACATATTTTCTTTAAACAGTAATTAAAATAACAACTAGCACATATTTTGCATCTGAAATTAGTAATTAATTTTCCTTCACTATATTTTGCTCAGGCAAAATTTTCAGAACTTTCCTTTTATGAAGTTTCCAAAGTTTCAGAAGATGCATGATTATATTATTTTAGAGCATGTAAAATTCATGATGAATCTTTTTTTCTTCCCTATAAGTTCTAATTATTACATATAAAATTTTATGATTTGAGGTAACTGAATCCCACTTTCTGATTGCAGTATGACCCCAAAGAAAGAGAATGACTTGGCTGGAGTTAGATTTAATTATATGTTTGGGTTCTGAAGTTGTACAAATCTGAAGACAGAACCAGCTTTGCCACAGAATCACTGTGTGACCTTGAGTAGGAGAGATCACTTCTCTAAACTAGGATCTCCACCTATAGATTGGTAAGAATGATAATAAATTTCATAAATTGTTGAAAACATTATAAACAGGCAAGAACATGTAAAGTTGAAGTACCTAAGTAAAGTTAACCCCTTAGTACTTGTCACATAGATGTTAAATAAATATTAGCCAGTGCTGTTATTCCTGAGATGTTGTCAATATCCTTTCATTACAAAGAACAATGGTTCATTTCAGGGCTGAAAGTAGAAGTACTGTGAGGATATCCATGGAAGATTTTAAGAATCTTCTTGGAAGATTCTTAGCCCTTGCATTCAAAGGGCTGAAAGTAGAAGTACTGTGAGGATATCCATGGAAGATTTTAAGAATCTTCTTGGAATTTAGGAAAAGTGATGGAGTCAGTCCTCATGAACACTGGCAGTCATTCAGGAACTGGAGGCATCCAGTGAAGAGTTGCTGCTCTGAGTCATCTTGTTGTCTTGGCAAGTTCAGAGCCCCTACTGCCATGACTCAGCATCCCTCCATCTGCCCTGCCACCATTCCTATTTCTCCGCCGATTTCTCAGCTCCCCTATGAATATCTTGTGATTTTAGCTTCTCTTTTCTGATAACTTAAGCTTTAGCTTATTCATAATTTTTCAGTTCCTTGTCAAATTTCTAAAATATAGTGTCTGCTTAACCCAGAAAAATCCCTACTTGGACAAAGGTTCTATGCCAAACCTCCTCATAGACCATAAATCCATAAAATTGTTTTGGAGTTACATGCTCCTTCCTGGTTCCAGTCAGCTGAGGAAGGAGAACTGGGATCTAAGGATTAGCTAACAGTCATGGTGGAACACGGTGGAGAAAGCAATGGCACCCCACTCCAGTACTCTTGCCTGGAAAATCCCATGAGACGGAGGAGCCTGGTAGGCTGCAGTCCATTAGGTCGCACAGAGTCAGACACGACTGAAGTGACTTAGCAGCAGCAGCAGCATGATGGAACATGACAGGTTTTCCCAAATGGGTCCGTGCAATGACTGGCTTGCCCATAAGGTCTATAGTGGGTAAATTATATCTAATCTGTTTAACATAGCAAAAAAGAAATGCATCACTTTTCTTCCCTCCATTCATAGCTGTTTTATTATTTTGGTTGGTTTCAAACTTGACACAAAACGGGGAAATTGACTCAGTGGCTCCAGGAAACATGAAAAAGTAGATGACCAAACCCAGTCTTTCTTCACATTTTACTTTACTTCTTATTTTAAAATTATACCCTAAATCTTTCTGATACCTATAAACTGTGCCTGTAACCTTGAGTGATCTATTGCTATCTCAGTGACCTGTTTCCGGTTTACGTAACACTTGGCCCACATATATGGTTTATTTTTAGCTTCTCTAGGCTTCTTTTGAACTCCTTTTACTTCCTTAAATTCTTAATGTTTTACTTCCTTTAATCTTAGAACTCACATTTCTTTTTCCTATATTCTTCCAGCTGGAATAGTTTACATACTTGCATGATGCTTCTCATCTCCTTGGTGCTTTGCCTCCACATCTTCCATGGACGCCTTTCCTCACCTCTTTGTCATTGAGCTCAGGAAGTTTTCTCCTCCACTGACTGAAAACACATCTCTGTTAGAGTAAGAAATCTTGGTACTCTTTCCTCAACAAAGGTTTGTTTTGGCAGTTGTCCACTTTTTCTCATTCATTTATTGTTATCTTCACCATTTCCTGAAATTGAATTTGATGAAAGTGAAAGTCATCTTCTTGTTTTTATTTTTAATAACCCCTTTATCTCATTTTTCTCTTACAGAATCATTAATTCTCCTGCATTCAAAGGGCAAATAATACCAGATAGTGCCTGTGTTAATTTGCTAGGGCCTCCATAACAAAGTATCATGACTGGGTGGTTTAAACAACAGAAATTAATTTCCTCACAATTCTGGAGGTTGGAAATTCCAAATCAGGGTATTAGGAGGACTTGTTTCTTCTGAGGCCTGTCTTTGGGTTGGTGGCGATCTTCTCCCTGCTTCCTCACATAGTCTTCCCTCTCTGTAACTGTGTTCTGATTTATTCTTCTTATGGGAACACCGGTACTATTTAGTTAGGGCTCTTAATATTCGAGGAGGGACAGGAATTTGTGATTCCCCGGGCACTTTCACTTTGGAATTCACTAGCCCTGATGACCTTGCAAAACTTGAACTTCTAGGGTGGTGGTGGTGGTTGAGTCACTAAGGCATTCCAACTTTTATAACCCCATGGACTATAGCCTGCCAGGTTCCTCTGTCCATGGGATTTCCCAGGCAAGAACACTGGAGTGGATTGTCATTGCTTCTCCAGGGGATCTTCCCAAACCAGGGATCGAACCTGAGTCTCCTACATCAGCAAGCAAATTCTTTACCACTGAGCCACCAAGGAAGCCTAAGACTATTGTTTTAAAATAACAGTTTGAAAACAGTTGAGCAGTAGTGGAAGAAAGTCAGCCTTTGAAGAGGTACAGTCCAGGCTTTGACTGTGGTCCAAAGTGGTCCAGTATTACCACTTATCTAGCAGCAACCTTGGGTAAGTTGCTTAAGCTCTCAGTCTTGCTTTCTTTATCAGTATGTAGTAGAAGGACACCAAGTTAGGAGGTAGCTGTAAGTTCTTAGAGGTCATTACTGTATTCCTAGTCCTTGGCATTTAGTTGCTCATAAAATATTTGCTAAATAATCTAATAATTGATTTGGTAACTATCTAGCATGAAAGAAAGTGAAAGTCACTTGGTCATGTCCTACTTTTTGCCACCTCATGAACCATATAGTCCATGGAATTCTAGCATGCTGCTGCTGCTGCTACTGCTGCTAAGTCACTTCAGTCATGTCTGACTCTGTGCGACCCCATAGACGGCAGCCCATCAGGCTCCACTGTCCCTGGGATTCTCCAGGCAAGAACACTGGAGTGNGTCCAAAATCAATTTTACTTTACATAATGATTTGGTATGCAGCCTTTATGGAATAATAAATACACATGTGCACATACATACACATACATATATATTAAATTGACATACATATATATACAAGAATCTAATTCTACAGATGGCCTACAGACACATGAAAAGTACTCAATATCAATAATTATTAGAGACCTGGAAGTCAAAACTACAATGAGATCATCTCACACCAGTCAGGACAGCCATCAGATAATACATGCTGAATACACCTACAAATAATCAATGCTGAAGAGGGTATGGAGAAAAAGGAAACCTCCTATACTGTTGGTGGAAATATAAATTGGTTCAGCCACTATAGAGAGCAGTATGGAAGTTCCTCAAAAAACTAAAAATTGAAGTACCTTATGATCCAGCAATCCTACTCCTAGGCACACATCCAGACAAAACTCTAATTTGAAAAGATATATATTGCCAAAGTGGCCTCCAAAAGGTTATATAAACTTATACCAATAATTGGTGGATTTTTATGTTTATTGGTCATTTACATACAGCACTATTCACAATAGCCAAGATATGGAAGCAAAGTAAATGTCAATTGACAGTTGAATGGGTAAAGAAAATATGACATATATATATGTGTGTATATATATATATATATGTATACACATATATAATGGAAAAGCCTCAGGAAAGGATAATGACATTTGCAGCAACATGGATAGACCTAGAGATTACCATACTAAATGCAGTAAGTCAAAGAGAAAAAGATAAATATCATATGATATCACTTATATGTAGAATCTAAAAGTATGATACAAACGAACTTATTTACCAAACAGATTCACAGACATAGAAACAAATTTATGGTTACCAAAAGGGACAGGAGTGGGGAGAGAAGATTCTTTTCAGAGAAAAGACTCTGAAAAAGAATACATACATATGTGCTTATATACGTGTGTGTGTGTGTGTGTGTGTGTGTATGAATCACTATGCTGTACACCTGGAACTAATACAACATTGTAAATCCACTATACTTCAATTTTTTAAAAAATCTGTCTTCTAGTCTGCTCCATTAACTTTTTTGCCAATACCTAAATCAGTACTGTGCTGTTAATTTTGATAGAACATATCTTCTTGCAATATGTTTTGAATAAACAAAAAATCTCACAATAAATAAATAAAATTTGTACCCAAAGTTACTAAATGACGTGTTCAAATTCTTGTATAATTTAGAGATAAAATTTAGAGAGTAATCTCAGTATCTTGAGATTGGTCATGTTTCATTTTATTTAATATATTTTTATTGAGCATCTATTATTTTGCCAGAGACTCCAGCAGTAAAGGAAACAATATACATCTCTGCTAAATTTCTCAATTTTTGAGAAATAAATCTTAGTTATTTCTTTAGCATAACTGAAAAAGTTGGAATCTTGCACTTTATATTTCAAAGCCTCTTTCCCTTGCATATAAATATTTTAAACTCTACAGTTTCATTTCTCTCTCCTTTTTTTCTAATGCAAAGTAGTTTCTCTTCTACACCCAAGTTTGGTTTCTAAATACCTCTTTGTAGAGAATTCATTGTTGAGGAGCTTAAGTTTTTGTGAGGAAAATTAGTTTAGGGAAATTAAGGTCAGATTTAAACTAGAAAAATACATATTTTCTTTAAACAGTAATTAAAATAACAACTAGCACATATTTTGCATCTGAAATTAGTAATTAATTTTCCTTCACTATATTTTGCTCAGGGCAAAATTTTCAGAACTTTCCTTTTATGAAGTTTCCAAAGTTTCAGAAGATGCATGATTATATTATTTTAGAGCATGTAAAATTCATGATAAATCTTTTTTTCTTCCCTNAGCACATATTTTGCATCTGAAATTAGTAATTAATTTTCCTTCACTATATTTTGCTCAGGCAAAATTTTCAGAACTTTCCTTTTATGAAGTTTCCAAAGTTTCAGAAGATGCATGATTATATTATTTTAGAGCATGTAAAATTCATGATGAATCTTTTTTTCTTCCCTATAAGTTCTAATTATTACATATAAAATTTTATGATTTGAGGTAACTGAATCCCACTTTCTGATTGCAGTATGACCCCAAAGAAAGAGAATGACTTGGCTGGAGTTAGATTTAATTATATGTTTGGGTTCTGAAGTTGTACAAATCTGAAGACAGAACCAGCTTTGCCACAGAATCACTGTGTGACCTTGAGTAGGAGAGATCACTTCTCTAAACTAGGATCTCCACCTATAGATTGGTAAGAATGATAATAAATTTCATAAATTGTTGAAAACATTATAAACAGGCAAGAACATGTAAAGTTGAAGTACCTAAGTAAAGTTAACCCCTTAGTACTTGTCACATAGATGTTAAATAAATATTAGCCAGTGCTGTTATTCCTGAGATGTTGTCAATATCCTTTCATTACAAAGAACAATGGTTCATTTCAGGGCTGAAAGTAGAAGTACTGTGAGGATATCCATGGAAGATTTTAAGAATCTTCTTGGAATTTGGGAAAAGTGATGGAGTCAGTCCTCATGAACACTGGCAGTCATTCAGGAACTGGAGGCATCCAGTGAAGAGTTGCTGCTCTGAGTTATCTTGTTGTCTTGGCAAGTTCAGAGCCCCTACTGCCATGACTCAGCATCCCTCCATCTGCCCTGCCACCATTCCTATTTCTCCGCCGATTTCTCAGCTCCCCTATGAATATCTTGTGATTTTAGCTTCTCTTTTCTGATAACTTAAGCTTTAGCTTATTCATAATTTTTCAGTTCCTTGTCAAATTTCTAAAATATAGTGTCTGCTTAACCCAGAAAAATCCCTACTTGGACAAAGGTTCTATGCCAAACCTCCTCATAGACCATAAATCCATAAAATTGTTTTGGAGTTACATGCTCCTTCCTGGTTCCAGTCAGCTGAGGAAGGAGAACTGGGATCTAAGGATTAGCTAACAGTCATGGTGGAACACGGTGGAGAAAGCAATGGCACCCCACTCCAGTACTCTTGCCTGGAAAATCCCATGAGACGGAGGAGCCTGGTAGGCTGCAGTCCATTAGGTCGCACAGAGTCAGACACGACTGAAGTGACTTAGCAGCAGCAGCAGCATGATGGAACATGACAGGTTTTCCCAAATGGGTCCGTGCAATGACTGGCTTGCCCATAAGGTCTATAGTGGGTAAATTATATCTAATCTGTTTAACATAGCAAAAAAGAAATGCATCACTTTTCTTCCCTCCATTCATAGCTGTTTTATTATTTTGGTTGGTTTCAAACTTGACACAAAACGGGGAAATTGACTCAGTGGCTCCAGGAAACATGAAAAAGTAGATGACCAAACCCAGTCTTTCTTCACATTTTACTTTACTTCTTATTTTAAAATTATACCCTAAATCTTTCTGATACCTATAAACTGTGCCTGTAACCTTGAGTGATCTATTGCTATCTCAGTGACCTGTTTCCGGTTTATGTAACACTTGGCCCACATATATGGTTTATTTTTAGCTTCTCTAGGCTTCTTTTGAACTCCTTTTACTTCCTTAAATTCTTAATGTTTTACTTCCTTTAATCTTAGAACTCACATTTCTTTTTCCTATATTCTTCCAGCTGGAATAGTTTACATACTTGCATGATGCTTCTCATCTCCTTGGTGCTTTGCCTCCACATCTTCCATGGACGCCTTTCCTCACCTCTTTGTCATTGAGCTCAGGAAGTTTTCTCCTCCACTGACTGAAAACACATCTCTGTTAGAGTAAGAAATCTTGGTACTCTTTCCTCAACAAAGGTTTGTTTTGGCAGTTGTCCACTTTTTCTCATTCATTTATTGTTATCTTCACCATTTCCTGAAATTGAATTTGATGAAAGTGAAAGTCATCTTCTTGTTTTTATTTTTAATAACCCCTTTATCTCATTTTTCTCTTACAGAATCATTAATTCTCCTGCATTCAAAGGGCAAATAATACCAGATAGTGCCTGTGTTAATTTGCTAGGGCTGCCATAACAAAGTATCATGACTGGGTGGTTTAAACAACAGAAATTAATTTCCTCACAATTCTGGAGGTTGGAAATTCCAAATCAGGGTATTAGGAGGACTTGTTTCTTCTGAGGCCTGTCTTTGGGTTGGTGGCGATCTTCTCCCTGCTTCCTCACATAGTCTTCCCTCTCTGTAACTGTGTTCTGATTTATTCTTCTTATGGGAACACCGGTACTATTTAGTTAGGGCTCTTAATATTCGAGGAGGGACAGGAATTTGTGATTCCCCGGGCACTTTCACTTTGGAATTCACTAGCCCTGATGACCTTGCAAAACTTGAACTTCTAGGGTGGTGGTGGTGGTTGAGTCACTAAGGCATGTCCAACTTTTATAACCCCATGGACTATAGCCTGCCAGGTTCCTCTGTCCATGGGATTTCCCAGGCAAGAACACTGGAGTGGATTGTCATTGCTTCTCCAGGGGATCTTCCCAAACCAGGGATTGAACCTGAGTCTCCTACATCAGCAAGCAAATTCTTTACCACTGAGCCACCAAGGAAGCCTAAGACTATTGTTTTAAAATAACAGTTTGAAAACAGTTGAGCAGTAGTGGAAGAAAGTCAGCCTTTGAAGAGGTACAGTCCAGGCTTTGACTGTGGTCCAAAGTGGTCCAGTATTACCACTTATCTAGCAGCAACCTTGGGGAAGTTGCTTAAGCTCTCAGTCTTGCTTTCTTTATCAGTATGTAGTAGAAGGACACCAAGTTAGGAGGTAGCTGTAAGTTCTTAGAGGTCATTACTGTATTCCTAGTCCTTGGCATTTAGTTGCTCATAAAATATTTGCTAAATAATCTAATAATTGATTTGGTAACTATCTAGCATGAAAGAAAGTGAAAGTCACTCGGTCATGTCCTACTTTTTGCCACCTCATGAACCGTATAGTCCATGGAATTCTAGCATGCTGCTGCTGCTGCTACTGCTGCTAAGTCACTTCAGTCATGTCTGACTCTGTGCGACCCCATAGACGGCAGCCCATCAGGCTCCACTGTCCCTGGGATTCTCCAGGCAAGAACACTGGAGTGGGTTGCCATTTCCTTCTCCAATGCATGAAAGTGAAAAGTCAAAGTGAAGTTGCTCAGTCACGTCCAACTCTTAGCGACCTCATGGACTACAGCCTACCAGGCTCCTCCGTCCATGGGATTTTCCAGGCAAGAGGACTGGATTGGGGTGCCATTGCCTTCTCCAAGAATTCTAGCATAGCATCTACTTAATAAGAGGAAATTAGAGTTATTGATACTGTAATATTTTTCTCCTTTTTTGTCATTATTCTCAAATACCACATGTACTTGCACTTCAAATTTCAGAAGATTGTTTGAGGAGGTGTTGGAATTCAGACTAGGGTATAACTGAGAGATAGCCAAAGGGGAGTTTATTTTGACCTGTAACTTTTATAATTTTTGCAAGGAAAGTATATTTGTGTATTATTTGTTCTATTAGAAAAAATTTTAAAGTAAACTCAAAATATCTTTTACATCACCTCATGAATGGTCTACCAACCAGCTTAGAAGTTTTTCTTTAATTTTTCATTTATAATTCTGCATTCTCACACATACATGCACACAGCAAGCAGACACTCAATTTTCCATCTAAAGGAAAGTTGCATATTTTCCTTTCTATTAAGCAAGCTGCCTTGAACTGTGTAACACTTTCCTGCTGGAGAAATATGTAGATCTCTTCTTAGTCTGCCTCACCCTCAGTCATCTTTCCCCTTATCTTATCATGTTCAGAACAATTCCGATTAATTTACTTAAAGCTTTTATCTTATCTCATGAAGGACTCTGGTTACCACATCTCTTTTTCTCTGCAGTGAACAAACAGGAGTGTGGTGTTACAATGCAGCCTGGGCAGAGAGTGGCCTCTTAACCCTTTGCTCCCAAGTGACAGTCCAACATTCTCTGCCTGGCTGGCAAGACCTTCCAGCTCGGGCCTCACTTGACCAAATGTTCTTTTCCAGTTGCATGTAGACACCTCAGCATATCTAGCAGATGGTAAACTTCTTGGGTGTGGAGCCTAAGCGTTCGAACTGTTTAAGATCTCTTCAGCTCAACAGGGCCTTTGTCAGGAAGGAAATGTTCCAGTTGGATGAATGAAACTGGAGTTTTGATCTTACATTAAAAAAATAATGATTCAGTCACTACTTCTTACCTACAATAAATATAAGTTGTGGCTGAAAAGCAGCTTCCCACTTTTGTAACAAGTAATTTACAATTGTCTACTGTTTTTCAAGGTTTCAGCTTCCCTTGGTCATGTACTTTTCCTGAGTCCTTTTTTTCTCCCCGTTTATTCATTTGGCTAAACACATGTTTAACTTCTGCTTCTGCAGAATATGCTGATTTTAGAGCTTATTTTCAGAGCTTCCCTGGTAGCTCAGAGGTTAAAGCGTCCGCCTGCAGTGTGGTAGACCTGGGTTTGATCCCTGGGTTGGGAAGACCCCCTGGAGAAGGAAATGGCAACCCACTTCAGTATTCTTGCCTGAAGAATCCCATGGACAGAGGAGCCTGGTGGACTGCAGTCCACGGGGTTGCAAAGAGTCAGACGTGACTGAGCGACTTCANACTTATTTTCAGAGCTTCCCTGGTAGCTCAGAGGTTAAAGTGTCCGCCTGCAATGCGGTAGACCTGGGTTTGATCCCTGGGTTGGGAAGACCCCCTGGAGAAGGAAATGGCAACCCACTTCAGTATTCTTGCCTGGAGAATCCCATGGACAGAGGAGCCTGGTGGACTGCAGTCCACGGGGTTGCAAAGAGTCAGACATGACTGAGCGACTTCACTCACTCAGGGCTTATTTTCAGTGACAGCCATGTCATTGTATGAGAATATTTTATTGGAGAAATTTCAACTTCTCATCCAGTGGGTTTTGTTTGTTTTCGGTATTTCCTGGGCTTGAATCCTGAATCTGTCATTTAATAGTTATGTGGCTCTGGACTACTTATTTCATTTTTCTAAGCCTTTTTTTTAAATTTGTAATATTAAAAAGATGGCCATAGTAATGATTATGGGAATTAAATGAGAAAATTATGTTGAGGAGTTAGCTCAGTGGCCAGTCCACAGAGAATACTTAGTATCTGTGATTATGATCAAGGTGGATATTGTGAACTTCACTCATTCATTTATCCATCCACTTATCTGATTGTTACAGCAATGGCACTTCCCTGGGCACTACAGAAAAACAAAACTAAGACATTCTTCCTTCTAGCTTTTCTTAAATGAGTGTGTGTGTGTGCATGTGTGTGTATGTTCTCTTCATTTACTATCTCTTTTTAACTACGTAAACTGGTGATATAAGTTATAAGAACTGGCAGTATCCATTTTTTAATGTTAATCACTTAACCAACAAGCCTTTATTAAATATCTTCAATACTTGATGCTCTGAGGAACTCAGGAGTGCTACACACTCAGTAGTTCTTACAAGAAGTTTCTATGGGGCTGTAGATACATATATAGCAGTGAAGGACTGTATATAATTAGGAAATTGTGGGCTACAGAGAAGTGGCTCTCAGTCTGCTCTCAGCTGGGACAAATCCCAGGCACCATGATTCATAGAGACAGTCTCTTATTAATCATGGTTGTGCTAACACCTGCTTTTCCCCCTGTTACTCAGCAGATGGAAAGAGTTAAGTGTCATGCGAATATAGGGAGAGCTCTAAACACAGTCTCTTTTGTTTGTTTTAAGTTGATTATTAGCAAATTTCAGCACTTTCACTGCTGTCAGATAAAAATGCTTTGCCTGAAACTGAGAAAAAGATTCAAAAAAGGATCTTAAAGTAAAATGCCTGCAGGAAGTGAGATGAGCTGAATATGAGAACCTACAGGAAGCTGACAGAGAAAACCTCAGTAAGCCAGGATCCACTTGCATTTTTAAATGAGGCTGAACCCATGTGGCCCTCAGTCATCAAAGGACCAGCACTGCCAACAACTCTGGTTTCTCAAACAACCCACATGCCCGAGATTTTCTGTGAAATTTCTGGATTTTCATACACTTTTAAACAGAATAGGACCCATCAAACATGTCCAATTTATCTAAGACCTAAAGGTCATTGGTTTGTGATCCAACTTATAGACCAAACTTTTAAATTTCATATCCTAGTCAGCAGAAACATGTTGAACGTGAAATTCAAAATGTAATTTATAAATTTTGTACATGGACTCAAAGTAGATGAATTGAATGTTAATAATACCTTCTTTCTTTTAGGAAAAAAATAAATCTAAATCGATGTTCTCACATTTCCCTTCTTCACTCTAGAGTATCACCGTGGTGATGCTGTCTGGACTCTGGGTGCTCTATAGCACCACCTTGGGGTGCAGTCTGGACTCTGGGTGCTGGAGGAATTAAAGATCATGGGACCTAGGCAAGTGGAAAATAATTCTCTCTTGCTCTCCCACCCCTGACACCCAAGTTCCCATTTGCCTTCCGCAAAGCATTCATGATAAATATTTGGCCGTGGCGGGGGTGGGGGGCGGTTCTCCTGTATTTTTCATTGTAAGTTAATTTATTCAAAGGAAATTTATTAATAGCTACTATGCCCCAGGGGCTTTTCAGTTGGCTCAGTGGTAAAGAATCCTCCTGCCAGTGCAGGAGGCACGGGTTCGGTCCCTGGATTGGGAAGATCCCCCAGAGAAGGAAATAGCAACCCACTCCATGATTCTGGCCTAGAGAATCCCATGGCCAGAAGACCCTGGTGGCCCCTAGCTCATGGGGTCTCGAACAGTCAGACACAGCTGAATGACTAGGCACACACACTCTGCACCAGGCCCTGTTTTAGGTGCATGGGGTCTTCCCTAATGGGACTCTACATGCTGTTGGGAGAAACAGTTAGTAAACAACTAAACATTCAGTATGTAACTAAATGTCAAATGATGATCAGTGCGGTGAAGAAAA
>SJYW01014437.1:21528-49581 GCA_006410735.1 Raphicerus campestris
GGGGCTCCAAAATCACTGCAGATGGTGACTGCAGCCATAAAATTAAAAGAAGCTTACTCTTTAGAAGGAAAGTTATGTCCAACCTAGACAGCATCTTAAAAAGCAGACATTACTTTGCCAACAAAGATCCATCTATTCAAGGCTCTGTTTTTTCCAGTAGTTATGTATGGATATGAGAGTTGTACTATAAGGAAAGTAGAGCACTGAAGAATTGATGTTTTTTAACTGTGGTGTTGGAGAAGAATCTTGAAGGTCCCTTGGACTGCGAGGAGATCCAACGAGTTCATCCTAAAGAGATCAATTCTGTGTGTTCATTGGAAGGACTGATGTTGAAGCTGAAACTCCAATACTTTGGCCATCTGATGTGAAGAGATGACTCATTTTAAAAGACTCTGATGCTGGGAAAGATTGAAGGCAGGAGGAGAAGGAGACAATAGAGGATGAGATGGTTGGATGGCTCAATGGACATGAGTTTGGGTGAACTCCGGGAGTTGGTGATAGACAGGGAGGCCTGGCATGCTGCTATTCACTGGATCACAAAGAGTCGGACATGACTGAGTGACTAAACTGAACTGAAGTTGGTTCTTTAAAGAAAATTCACTGGATAATAGACTCATGCTGTTTGCTTTCTATATTAGGCAACTTCTAAGCATAAAGTGAAAAAGTCTGAGGAGATCTAATGTATTTTAAATGAACCTGATAACTTCTGTGTCTTTATAAGGCTCAAACATAATTTATATTCTGATACACAAATAAATGAGAAAAACTTTGTTGAATCATCATGTATCCTATGTATCTGGGGGCTACTTTTCTACTTATTAGGGGTCCATCAAGTTCGTGAATTGGCTTCCTAGGTGGTGCTAGTGGTAAAGAACCTGACTGTCAATGCAGAAAATATAAGAGATATGAGTTTAGACCCCTGGGTCTAAAGAGATAGACCCCTGGGTCTATCTTGCCCTGAGAATCCCATGGACAGAGGACCCTGGAGGGCTATAGTCCATATGGTCGCACAGAATTGGACATGACTAAAGAGATGTAGCGCACACACATGCAAGTTCATGGCTCTCACACCTAAGTTATTTCAAAGCATTGTTTAAAAAACCAAGAAACTAGTAGGAATACCTTCTCAATTTTCCTTAATGTCTGTTGTGTGATCTCTTACCCAAGAATTGTTCTTTTTTTCCTCTTTGTCTGATGTTCTGAATTCTTGGATAGGCACAGGAAAGTTTTTACAGCAGAATCTTGCTTTTTACAGAAAGAAGCAAATTCCAGAAACAGTTGCTAGGAAACAACCACATTCTCTGTTCCTTAGATATCTTACTGTACATTATCTGCTCAGTAAAATTATGTGAACACATGACTGATTTTACAAATGGGGGTGGGAGGGAAGGAGTCAGAGAGGTAAATTGCTCAAAATCCCACAATGAAGAGGTAAAGGAAGCATTTCTAAGTTGTGTTCCTTTTCAAAGTCTTTTCCTGGTACTCTGAGGACCTGCAGGGAGAGTGGGGGACTCTGCCCACTGCTCGTGTCCCCACGTGGCCTGAAGAGTCGATGAACACAGACCTTGATTTACTTCATGCTCTCTCCCTCACACACATTGTAGACATATTTTAAATGATTTTTTAATTTTTTAAAACTGGTTTTATTTTTTTTTCAACTTTTTTTTAATTTAATACTTTATTCTATTTTACAGTGCTGTATTGGTTTTGCCATACATTGACATGGATCAGCAACAGGTGTACACGATCTCCCAATACTGAAGCCCCCTCCCACCTCCCTACCCACCCCATCTCCCCGACTCATCCCGTACACCAGCCCCAAGCATCCTGTATCCTGTATTGAACATAGACTGGTGCTTCATTAAATGATTATTTTAAAAAATCAACACATCTCATTCTTTAATTTACCTCTAAATTTCACTTTGTGGGATAATAGCCACCATTTGCATACATATTTTCTGTGAATGCTTTTGACACGAGTTGTTGATTTGCCCCTATTTTTTGCCCTGGGACTATTTAAAGAATCATTAAACAAAAAGCGGTGTGCATAAAATGTATGGCAAAAATGACAAGGCTTCACTGACTTGCTTTACCCTGCTTGCTAAAGAAGATCACTTCTAAGTTGTTGCCTCTTCTTCATTAGTCTCAAGGTGGCTGCTCATTAAAACCATGAATTAGGGAAGTTACAAAATAAGGGGACGTCTAGGACCTGCAGTTACTTGCAAATAGTGGATCTTTCCCTTTCCAAGAACACCAAGGGAGAAAGCATGTCATTCAACAAGGACACATGGGTGCTACATTGATTGGAATGGAAAAAGTATGGAAATTACTATGTATAAGGGGTCTTGTAATAAAGCAGTTACCATAGCAACTGCGGCCTTATAGACTGTACTGAATGATGGAATTTATTTCAGCATAATCACTCAGTCTTTTTCTGTATATCCTTCCCTGGAGACAATGAATCTGTGTAACACAGCTTCACAGAAAATTATCCTGCTTGGAAAGGACTCCTCTCTTTAATATATGCTGGCTAATGTAAAAATATCAGTATTTGATGAGAAACTGTCTTTTGTAGTTACCCTTTCAGAGACATTAGGTCAAAACATTCTATGTAAAAGTTGAAATAGTCAGTCATCTTTGTGATCTGAATACAAATAAGAGAAGGAAGAATAAGCAAATGTGTGTGTACTTTTTCTACAGGATCATGAAATTATAACCTCTGGCTATTCAAGTAAATTAAACTATTAATTAAATTGTGATCATTCAATTACCCTTTTCCCTCCATTTTTGAGCTTTCCTTCCAGATACTTCAACTCACAGCATTCATTACAGAATGGTCATAATGCTTTTCCTCTGATAAGGTTATTAATAGCAAACTTGATTGGCTTCCCTGGTAGCTCAGATGGTAAAGAATCTGCCTGCAATGCAAGAGTCCCCAGTTTGACTCTTGGGTAGGGAAGATCTGCTGGAGAAGGGATAGGCTACCCACTCTGTGTTCTTGGGCTTCCCTGATGGCTCAGCTGGTAAAGAATTCTCCTGCAATGTGGGAGACCTGGGTTTGATCCCTGGGTTGGGAAGATCCCCTGGAGAAGGGAATGGCTACCCACTTCTGTATTCTGACCCAGAGAATTCCATGGACTGTATAGCCCATGGGGTTGCAAAGAGTAGGACACGACTGAGTGGCTTTTATTTTGACTGTTTTCAAACACATGTTGAAGTGTGTGTTCATCTCTATGATTTTCATTTTGAAGAAGAAATATTCTGTTTTCACAGAGTAAATGAACTTTTAAAATTCTAGAGTCTAGTCAGCAGGTGCATATTATTCATGATCCTATAATTATGCTGCTGAAAGAGGATTTTTGTCACCTGCCATTAGTGGAATGGCACAAGGATGCATCTCCCTGGGGTGTTTATACTGCCTGACATCCTACAATATGCTCTGCCCACACAAGGAGTTTTTTCACAGAACATTGAAGCTTTCCTTCTTTCCTATAATTTAACTAAGAATAAAATCCACCTCAGCTTTGATTTAGGGACCTTGGATTTTAACCCTTCCAGAGACAACAAGTCAGCTGGTTGCATGATCACCTGTTGAATTCACCACCTAAAACTAATGTCCAAAGATCTCCTTGCCTTCCCTAACCTAGATGACATGTGCCATGAAATGAGACTTACCCTCATAAAATGAGATTTCTGTTAAGTTCAAACTTCTAATTAAGCTTAAATATTATGACTGCATTCTATTAATGTGGCTCATCATGAACCCCAAGAGGAGATCTCTAATTCTAAACTATTTAAAGGAACAAAAATTAAGCTCAGCACCGTTTGGCTGAGTCCTCTTAATCAGAAATCAAGTAAATGATTTTTAAACCAATAGAGAGAAATGCCAGTAGCACCATCTTAAGAAAATCTGATTACACTTTAATGCTCCAGATGCTCCAAAACGGGTGCTTTTCCTCNGAGAAGGAAGAATAAGCAAATGTGTGTGTACTTTTTCTACAGGATCATGAAATTATAACCTCTGGCTATTCAAGTAAATTAAACTATTAATTAAATTGTGATCATTCAATTACCCTTTTCCCTCCATTTTTGAGCTTTCCTTCCAGATACTTCAACTCACAGCATTCATTACAGAATGGTCATAATGCTTTTCCTCTGATAAGGTTATTAATAGCAAACTTGATTGGCTTCCCTGGTAGCTCAGATGGTAAAGAATCTGCCTGCAATGCAAGAGTCCCCAGTTTGACTCTTGGGTAGGGAAGATCTGCTGGAGAAGGGATAGGCTACCCACTCTGTGTTCTTGGGCTTCCCTGATGGCTCAGCTGGTAAAGAATTCTCCTGCAATGTGGGAGACCTGGGTTTGATCCCTGGGTTGGGAAGATCCCCTGGAGAAGGGAATGGCTACCCACTTCTGTATTCTGACCCAGAGAATTCCATGGACTGTATAGCCCATGGGGTTGCAAAGAGTAGGACACGACTGAGTGGCTTTTATTTTGACTGTTTTCAAACACATGTTGAAGTGTGTGTTCATCTCTATGATTTTCATTTTGAAGAAGAAATATTCTGTTTTCACAGAGTAAATGAACTTTTAAAATTCTAGAGTCTAGTCAGCAGGTGCATATTATTCATGATCCTATAATTATGCTGCTGAAAGAGGATTTTTGTCACCTGCCATTAGTGGAATGGCACAAGGATGCATCTCCCTGGGGTGTTTATACTGCCTGACATCCTACAATATGCTCTGCCCACACAAGGAGTTTTTTCACAGAACATTGAAGCTTTCCTTCTTTCCTATAATTTAACTAAGAATAAAATCCACCTCAGCTTTGATTTAGGGACCTTGGATTTTAACCCTTCCAGAGACAACAAGTCAGCTGGTTGCATGATCACCTGTTGAATTCACCACCTAAAACTAATGTCCAAAGATCTCCTTGCCTTCCCTAACCTAGATGACATGTGCCATGAAATGAGACTTACCCTCATAAAATGAGATTTCTGTTAAGTTCAAACTTCTAATTAAGCTTAAATATTATGACTGCATTCTATTAATGTGGCTCATCATGAACCCCAAGAGGAGATCTCTAATTCTAAACTATTTAAAGGAACAAAAATTAAGCTCAGCACCGTTTGGCTGAGTCCTCTTAATCAGAAATCAAGTAAATGATTTTTAAACCAATAGAGAGAAATGCCAGTAGCACCATCTTAAGAAAATCTGATTACACTTTAATGCTCCAGATGCTCCAAAACGGGTGCTTTTCCTCCATCCCCAAGAGTCTCTTGGAATGAAAGTTCAGGGTAGATCCAGAGGGAAGGGAGGTTGCCCTAAACAAAGGGGATGGGACATGTAGTCCTACGTCCTGAATGAAGCCATTCCCATCACGCCCTATTTCTTGTCTCCCCATGGAGAGAAAACATAATAGGTGCATAGAGTATATATTCACCTTGATTTTACCTGTTTTTTTTTTTTTTGGTGAAACTACAATATTAGACTTTAAGTTGTACAGGACTCATTCATTCACACTTCATTCAAGCTGTATTCTATGTTCCCCTGGCCCTTCTGAAAGCAAGCAGCACAGGGCTCTGGCAGGTGGCCCAGGAAGGGCTGCAGACATGCTTCAGTATTTTTTAAATGTGTAGTTCTGTTCACTGTCTTATTTCTTTTTGGATGATAGCTGCTGCTAAGTTGCTTCAGTTGTGTCTGACTCTTTGTGACCCCATAGACTGTAGCCTGCCAAGCTTCTCTGTCTATGGGATTCTTCAGGTAAGAATACTGGAGTAAGTTGTCATTTCTGCTTCCAGGGGATCTTCCTAACCCAGAGATCGATCTTGCATCTCCCGTACTGCAGGTGGCTTCTTTGCTGTTGAGCCACCAGAGAAACCCAACACCCCTGGGCAAAGCTTCTTGTTCTGGATGACCAAGACCCCGACCCTGTCTGCTCAAAGCCCTGGGACCCTGCAACCTGGCTTCTCTTGGCCCCAAACCTCCAAGCTCCCAAACAGCTCCTAGCCATGAGCTGTTTGTAATTTTCAGTCTGTTCTCAGGATTTTGTTTAACACTTGATTCAGCTACAGCAAGACTGTAACTCTCATACATGACAAACCAAGGATGGATGAAGACGTTGTGAGATCTCCCTCGAACTCTTTTATGAGAAGTGTGTTTACACAGCAGTTCAGGACTTCCCTGGTGGCTCAGACAGTAAAGAATCTGCCTACAATGCAGAAGACTGGATTCTTTCCCTGAATTGGGAAGATCCCTTGCAGAAGGAAATGGCTATCTACTCTAGTATTCTTCCCTAGAGAATTCCATGGACAGAGGAGACTGGTGGGCTACAATCCACGGGGTTGCAAAGAATTGGACAAGACTGAGTGACTCACACTTTCACTTTCACAAAGTGAGCATAATTTTCNCTTCATGCTCTCTCCCTCACACACATTGTAGACATATTTTAAATGATTTTTTAATTTTTTAAAACTGGTTTTATTTTTTTTTCAACTTTTTTTTAATTTAATACTTTATTCTATTTTACAGTGCTGTATTGGTTTTGCCATACATTGACATGGATCAGCAACAGGTGTACACGATCTCCCAATACTGAAGCCCCCTCCCACCTCCCTACCCACCCCATCTCCCCGACTCATCCCGTACACCAGCCCCAAGCATCCTGTATCCTGTATTGAACATAGACTGGTGCTTCATTAAATGATTATTTTAAAAAATCAACACATCTCATTCTTTAATTTACCTCTAAATTTCACTTTGTGGGATAATAGCCACCATTTGCATACATATTTTCTGTGAATGCTTTTGACACGAGTTGTTGATTTGCCCCTATTTTTTGCCCTGGGACTATTTAAAGAATCATTAAACAAAAAGCGGTGTGCATAAAATGTATGGCAAAAATGACAAGGCTTCACTGACTTGCTTTACCCTGCTTGCTAAAGAAGATCACTTCTAAGTTGTTGCCTCTTCTTCATTAGTCTCAAGGTGGCTGCTCATTAAAACCATGAATTAGGGAAGTTACAAAATAAGGGGACGTCTAGGACCTGCAGTTACTTGCAAATAGTGGATCTTTCCCTTTCCAAGAACACCAAGGGAGAAAGCATGTCATTCAACAAGGACACATGGGTGCTACATTGATTGGAATGGAAAAAGTATGGAAATTACTATGTATAAGGGGTCTTGTAAGAAAGCAGTTACCATAGCAACTGCGGCCTCATAGACTGTACTGAATGATGGAATTTATTTCAGCATAATCACTCAGTCTTTTTCTGTATATCCTTCCCTGGAGACAATGAATCTGTGTAACACAGCTTCACAGAAAATTATCCTGCTTGGAAAGGACTCCTCTCTTTAATATATGCTGGCTAATGTAAAAATATCAGTATTTGATGAGAAACTGTCTTTTGTAGTTACCCTTTCAGAGACATTAGGTCAAAACATTCTATGTAAAAGTTGAAATAGTCAGTCATCTTTGTGATCTGAATACAAATAAGAGAAGGAAGAATAAGCAAATGTGTGTGTACTTTTTCTACAGGATCATGAAATTATAACCTCTGGCTATTCAAGTAAATTAAACTATTAATTAAATTGTGATCATTCAATTACCCTTTTCCCTCCATTTTTGAGCTTTCCTTCCAGATACTTCAACTCACAGCATTCATTACAGAATGGTCATAATGCTTTTCCTCTGATAAGGTTATTAATAGCAAACTTGATTGGCTTCCCTGGTAGCTCAGATGGTAAAGAATCTGCCTGCAATGCAAGAGTCCCCAGTTTGACTCTTGGGTAGGGAAGATCTGCTGGAGAAGGGATAGGCTACCCACTCTGTGTTCTTGGGCTTCCCTGATGGCTCAGCTGGTAAAGAATTCTCCTGCAATGTGGGAGACCTGGGTTTGATCCCTGGGTTGGGAAGATCCCCTGGAGAAGGGAATGGCTACCCACTTCTGTATTCTGACCCAGAGAATTCCATGGACTGTATAGCCCATGGGGTTGCAAAGAGTAGGACACGACTGAGTGGCTTTTATTTTGACTGTTTTCAAACACATGTTGAAGTGTGTGTTCATCTCTATGATTTTCATTTTGAAGAAGAAATATTCTGTTTTCACAGAGTAAATGAACTTTTAAAATTCTAGAGTCTAGTCAGCAGGTGCATATTATTCATGATCCTATAATTATGCTGCTGAAAGAGGATTTTTGTCACCTGCCATTAGTGGAATGGCACAAGGATGCATCTCCCTGGGGTGTTTATACTGCCTGACATCCTACAATATGCTCTGCCCACACAAGGAGTTTTTTCACAGAACATTGAAGCTTTCCTTCTTTCCTATAATTTAACTAAGAATAAAATCCACCTCAGCTTTGATTTAGGGACCTTGGATTTTAACCCTTCCAGAGACAACAAGTCAGCTGGTTGCATGATCACCTGTTGAATTCACCACCTAAAACTAATGTCCAAAGATCTCCTTGCCTTCCCTAACCTAGATGACATGTGCCATGAAATGAGACTTACCCTCATAAAATGAGATTTCTGTTAAGTTCAAACTTCTAATTAAGCTTAAATATTATGACTGCATTCTATTAATGTGGCTCATCATGAACCCCAAGAGGAGATCTCTAATTCTAAACTATTTAAAGGAACAAAAATTAAGCTCAGCACCGTTTGGCTGAGTCCTCTTAATCAGAAATCAAGTAAATGATTTTTAAACCAATAGAGAGAAATGCCAGTAGCACCATCTTAAGAAAATCTGATTACACTTTAATGCTCCAGATGCTCCAAAACGGGTGCTTTTCCTCCATCCCCAAGAGTCTCTTGGAATGAAAGTTCAGGGTAGATCCAGAGGGAAGGGAGGTTGCCCTAAACAAAGGGGATGGGACATGTAGTCCTACGTCCTGAATGAAGCCATTCCCATCACGCCCTATTTCTTGTCTCCCCATGGAGAGAAAACATAATAGGTGCATAGAGTATATATTCACCTTGATTTTACCTGGTTTTTTTTTTTTTTGGTGAAACTACAATATTAGACTTTAAGTTGTACAGGACTCATTCATTCACACTTCATTCAAGCTGTATTCTATGTTCCCCTGGCCCTTCTGAAAGCAAGCAGCACAGGGCTCTGGCAGGTGGCCCAGGAAGGGCTGCAGACATGCTTCAGTATTTTTTAAATGTGTAGTTCTGTTCACTGTCTTATTTCTTTTTGGATGATAGCTGCTGCTAAGTTGCTTCAGTTGTGTCTGACTCTTTGTGACCCCATAGACTGTAGCCTGCCAAGCTTCTCTGTCTATGGGATTCTTCAGGTAAGAATACTGGAGTAAGTTGTCATTTCTGCTTCCAGGGGATCTTCCTAACCCAGAGATCGATCTTGCATCTCCCGTACTGCAGGTGGCTTCTTTGCTGTTGAGCCACCAGAGAAACCCAACACCCCTGGGCAAAGCTTCTTGTTCTGGATGACCAAGACCCCGACCCTGTCTGCTCAAAGCCCTGGGACCCTGCAACCTGGCTTCTCTTGGCCCCAAACCTCCAAGCTCCCAAACAGCTCCTAGCCATGAGCCGTTTGTAATTTTCAGTCTGTTCTCAGGATTTTGTTTAACACTTGATTCAGCTACAGCAAGACTGTAACTCTCATACATGACAAACCAAGGATGGATGAAGACGTTGTGAGATCTCCCTCGAACTCTTTTATGAGAAGTGTGTTTACACAGCAGTTCAGGACTTCCCTGGTGGCTCAGACAGTAAAGAATCTGCCTACAATGCAGAAGACTGGATTCTTTCCCTGAATTGGGAAGATCCCTTGCAGAAGGAAATGGCTATCTACTCTAGTATTCTTCCCTAGAGAATTCCATGGACAGAGGAGACTGGTGGGCTACAATCCACGGGGTTGCAAAGAATTGGACAAGACTGAGTGACTCACACTTTCACTTTCACAAAGTGAGCATAATTTTCCAGAGTCCAGTCATCCCTCAGACCCACAACCTGGAGAAGCACCGTTACCTGGAAACAACTTCTCAGCATTTTTTTTTTCTTTTCCAGAGTATTCTTTGGAAATAGAAGTAAAGCACAGGGTAATGAGTCACCACTAACAACAAGGAGAGAAATTCTGTAAAGTGTTAAGTTCCACAGATAGGAATAGGAATAGAAAAGAAGTGAAAGTGAAAGTTGCTTAGTCTTGTCCGACTCTTTGTGACCCCATGGGCTATACAGTCCATGGAATCCTCGGGGCAAGAATACTGCAGTGGGTAGCCTTTCCCTTCTCCAGGGATTCTTCCCAGCCAGGTATTGAACCAGGTGGAACCCAAGTCTCCCACATCGCAGATGGATTCTTTACCAGCTAAGCCACAAGGGAAGCCCAAGAATACTGGAATGGAGAGGCTATCCCCTCTCCAGAGTATCTTCCTGACCCAGGAATCAAACCAGAGTCTCCTGCTTTGCAGGCAGATACTTTACCAACTGAGCTATCAAGGAAGCCTGTAGAAAAGAAGAGGTTACTCTTAATTATCTTTTATCTTCCACATCTGCTTCTACTCTGCCTCCTTGACACCTCAAAACTGCCCATGCTCCGAACCATTTTTCTTGGACCTCTGCCTCTCATCTCACACGCTCAGTAAGGCATCAAGATCTGTGCACAAAACCACTTTAATTCCCTCAAATCCATCACCAATTCTCCATTATTTTCAAATTCAAATCAAATCATGACATTTTTGCTAAAACTTCTTAATCATCCTATCAATCTTTGTCATTCCCAAGATGCTATTTAAATTCGTTAGCTTATAGAAACCATGCAATGTTCCAGTTTTCAAATAATGGAGATCCAGCCTAATATATAATACAATATGAAAACATATAAAAATGTATTGTTTTATATATATATATATATATATATGTATACACACACACACACACACACACACACACACATACATATACACAGAGTTTTCTTCCTCTAGGCTCTTGCACATTCAGAGTTCTTCCCATTTAAGGCCTTTCTGTCATGTCCACCATCTGCAGAGAGCCCACTCTCAAAGGGCCAGTGTCTTTTCCAAGTGGTTGTCCTTGACCATGACAACTTTTTGCCTGCTGCTACTTAACACATTTTACTGTGCTGTGTAGTCAAGGGTCATCCTTCTTGTCTCTGTGCAGATGGTGAATTCATCCAAAGCAGGGCTGTGTGTAGTTGCTCCATCTTAACATAGATTAGGGTCACTGCAGGCGGCTGGAGGACTGACCAACATCACAGAAAATTTTTACAGCACTCAGTCTTTGAAGAGGAGGTGCTCAGTGATCTCTGTCATCAGCTGTGTTGATGTAAACCGGGCTTGTATCACCTGTGTAGTAATCCTGATCACATATTTAACGTGAATTTCTTATTAAGTAAATAATTAGAAGAGTCTAAATTATGAAAATCCCCGCAGAAGCACTGCTCTATACTCTTCAAGAATAACAATGTCATTAAAAACAAAAAAGCTGGACTTTTCTACATTAAAGGAGATGATATCTTAATGTAACCAATGGGTAAATTTTTGATTGCATTCTTGATTGACATAAAAAGTATCCATAAAGGTCACTATTTGGGCAATTATAAAAACTTGAATAGGGAAATTAGTGTACTAGATAATATTGTCAGATTAAATTACCTGAGTGTGATAGTTATATAGTATTTTATTAAGGAAAATACCTTGCCAGATATTTGGAGGTAAAGTTTCATGTGTCTTTATGTTTTCGAATGGATCAGTCTTCAGTTTATCGTTGGATGGACATACGTACACTCACACACACATATTCAGAGGGAGAAAGAGAGAGAGAGGGGAAAAGAATGTAGCAAATATTAAAAAGTAATGAATTTTGGTGAGTAACATGGATATGCATTGTATATTCTTGCAATTTTTCATGGTCAGAAATTACTTTAAAAGTTTAAGTGGAAAATTTCAGTTCAGTTCAGTCGTTCAGTCATGTCCTACTCTTTGCAACCCCATGGACTGCAGCATGTCAAGCTCCCCCGTCCATCATCAGCTCTCAGAGCTTGCACAAACTCATGTCCATTGAGTCAGTGAAGCCATCCAACCATCTCATCCTCTGTCATCCCCTTCTCCTTCTGCCCTCAATCTTTCCCACTGTCAGGGTCTTTTCCAGTGATTAGGCTCATCACATCAGGTGGCCAAAGTAGTGGAGCTTCAGCTTCAGTCCTTCCAATGAATATTCAGGGTTGATTTCCTTTCAGATTGACTGGTTTGATCTCCTTGCATCCAGGGGACTCCTGAGAGTCTTCTCCAACACTACAGTTTCAAAGCATCAGTTCTTCAGCACTCAACCTTCTTTGTGGTCCAACTCACATCCGAACATGACTGCTTGGAAAAAACCCCCACAGCTTTGACTAAATGTAGCTTTGTTGGCGAAGTGATGTCTCTGCTTTTTAATACTGTTTGCCATAGCTTTCCTTCCAAGGAGCAAGAGTCTTAATTTCATGACTACAGTCACTCTCCACAGTGATTATGGAGCCCAAGATGATAAAATCTGTCACTGTTTCCATGTTTCCCATGTATTTGCCATGAAGTGATGGGACCTAATGCCACATTCCTCGTTTTTTGACTGTTGAGTTTTAAGCCAGCTTTTTCACTCTCTTTTCACCTTCATTAAGAGGCTCTTCAGTTTCTGTTCACTTCTGCTGTTAGCATGGTATCATCTGAATATCTAAGGTTATTGGTATTTCTCTCAGCAATCTTGATTCCAGCTTGTGCTTCATTCAGTCTGGCATTTCACAAGATGTATTCTCATATAAGTTAAGTAAGCAGGGTCTTAAGAAAAGTAATAACTCAACCGAAGTCTGAAGGCAGTAATATATGATCCATGATATTGCAGGCAGTAAAACCAGTAAGTGCAAAGGGCCAGTGGTAGAAGTACATCTGCTACAGGAGACTAGTGAACCCTTAGAGAATAGGAAGGCATGTGGTGTGAGGGATGGGGGCCCAGAGGCTGGACAACCCACACAGGGCCTTAGAGACAACTGCAAGGAACTAGACTTCAGATACTTGTTTGGAGTTTTATACGAAAATGACTATGAAGCTTTCCCATTATTTTAATGCTCTTTCCTTAGAAAGTGATATTAATTACAGAACTAGGGATATGAAATGGAGAATAAGGAACAAATTCATTCATAATCAATTATATAAGTTCAATTTTATATTGACATTTTTGTGAAATATTTTTGTGAGCAACTATCTCAAAATAATGTCTGTCTGTGATGTGCTTAGGAATGTCAGTGTCCAAAGATTCCCAGGTGAATTCTGTGTTTGTAAAATTATAAAAGGGACTAATGTTTTCAGGATTTTGGAGAATGAATATTATTTTAATAACTATTACGATGATGAAATTATCCCTTGTTTCAATAATTCACACATGCTTCATTTAAAGTTGGAACTAATCACTAAATATACCACTTTTGTGGATAGAAGGACAATAATCTGGGATTATTCTTTCAATTTTGTGAGAATTTCTGTATATTTTGTTTATCACTATTTATTGCATCTATTTATGCTGCTCCCTTTTTGCATGATTAGATTATCTCACAATCTTCATACTTCTTGATTTATGTTTATTTATTAATTCTAGTTTTTCTGCTCTCATGTACTCTTTTGGTTTTTATAGTTATATTTGTACTTTTGCTCAGTTCAGTTCAGTTCAGTCACTCAGTCGTGTCTGACTCTTTGCGACCCAATGAACTGCAGCATGCCAAGCCTCCCTGTCTATCACCAACTCCTGGAATCCACACAACCCATGTCCATTGAGTCTGTGATGCCATCCAACCATCTCATCCTCTGTCATCCCCTTCTCTTCCTACCCTCAATCTTTCCCAGCATCAGGTTCTTTTAAATGAGTCAGTTCTTCACATCAGGTGGCCAAAGGCTTGGAGTTTCAGCTTCAACATCAGTCCTTCCAATGAACACCCAGGACTGATCTCCTTTAGGATGGACTGGTTGCATCTCCTTGCAGTCCAAGGGACTCTAAAGAGTCTTCCCTCAACACCACAGTTCAAAAGCATCAATTCTTCAGGCTCAGCTTTCTTTATAGTCCAACCATCACATCCATAAATGACCACTGGAAAAGCCATAGCCTTGACCATATGGACCTTTGTGGACCAAGTAATGTCTCTACTTTTTGATATGCAGTCTAGGTTAGTCACAACTTTCCTTTCAAAGAGTAAGTGTCTTTTAATTTCATGGCTGTAATCACCATCTGCAGTGATTTTGGAGCTCCCCAAAATACAGTCAACCACTGTTCCCCATCTATTTCCCATGAAGTGATGGAGCCAATGAAATGTTCCCTTGGGATCTCAAATTTTCTTGAAGAAATCTCTAGTCTTTCCCATTCTGTTCTTTTCCTCTATTTCTTTGCATTGATCACTGAAGAAGGCTTTCTTATCTCTTCTTGCTATTCTTTGGAACTCTGCATTCAGATGTTTATATCTTCCTTTTCTCCTTTGCTTTTTGCTTCTCTTCTTTTCATAGCTATTTGTAAGCCCTCCCCAGACAGCCATTTTGCTTTTTTGCATTTCTTTTCCATGGGAATGGTCTTGATTCCTGTCTCCTGTACAATGTCACGAACCTCATTCCATAGTTCATCAGGCACTCTATCTATTGGATCTAGTCCCTTAAATCTATTTCTCATTTCCACTGTATAATCATCAGGGATTTGATTTAGGTCATACCTGAATGGTCTAGCGGTTTTCTCTACTTTCTTCAATCTGAGTCTGAATTTGGTAATAAGGAGTTCATGATCTGAGCCACAGTCAGCTCCTGGTCTTGTTTTTGTTGACTGTATAGAGCTTCTCCATCTTTGGCTGCATAGAATATAATTAACTTGATTTCGGTGTTGACCATCTGGTGATGTCCATATGTAGAGTCTTCTCTTGTGTTGTTGGAAGAGGGTGTTTGCTATGACCAGTGCATTTCTTGGCAAAACTCTATTAGTCTTTGCCCTGCTTCATTCTGCATTTCAAGGCCACATTTGCCTGTTCTCCAGGTGTTTCTTGACTTCCTACTTTTGCATTCCAGTCCCCTACAATGAAAAGGACATCTTTTTTGGGTGTTAGTTCTAAAAGATCTTATAAGTCTTCATAAAACCGTTCAACTTTAGCTTCTTCAGCATTACTGGTAGGATAACTGTGATATTGAATGGTTTGCCTTGAAAGCAAAGAACTATCATTCTGTCATTTTTGAGATTGCAACCTAGATAGTATATTCAAAAGCAGAGACATTACTTTGCTGACCAAGGTCTGTCTAGTCAAGGCTATGGTTTTTCCTGTGGTCATGTATGGATGTGAGAGCTGGACCTGAATAAGGCTGAGCACCTAAGAATTGATGCTTTTGAACTGTGGTGTTGGAGAAGACTCTTGAGTGTCCCTTGGACTGCAACGAGATCCAACCAGTCTATTCTGAAGGAGATCAACCTGGGATTTCTTTGGAAGGAATGATGCTAAAGCTGAAGCTCCAGTACTTTGGCCACCTCATGTAAAGAACTGACTCATTGGAAAAGCCTCTGATGCTGGGAGGGATTGGGGGCAGGAGGAGAAGGGGATGACCAAGGATGAGATGGCTGGATGGCATCACTGACTCGATGGACGTGAGTCTGAGTGAATTCCGAGACATGGTGATGAACAGGTAGGCCTGGAGTGCTGCGATTCATGGGGTCGCAAAGAATTGGACACGACTGAGCGACTGAACTGAACTGAACTGATGGGGTCAAATGCCATGATCTGCATTTTCTGAATGTTGAGCTTTAAGCCAACTATTCACTTTCCTCTTTCACTTTCATCAAGAGGCTTCCTCTTCACTTTCTGCCATAAGAGTGATGTCATCTGCATATCTAATGTGATTGATATTTCTCCCTGCAATCTTGATTCCAGCTTGTGCTTCTTCCAGCCCAGCGTTTCTCATTATGTACTCTGCATAGAAGTTAAATAAGCAGGGTGACAATATACAGCCTTGACGTACTTACTCCTTTTCATATTTGGAACCAGTCTGTTGTTCCATAGACAGTTCTAACTGTTGTTTCCTGACCTGTATACAGGTTTCTCAAGAGGCAGGTGAGGTGGTCTGGTATTCCCATCTCTTTCAGAATTTTCCACAGTTGATTGTTATCTACACAGTCAAAGGCTTTGCCATAGTCAATAAAGCAGAAATAGATGTTTCTCTGGAACTCTTGCTTTTTCCATGATCTATCGGATCTCTGGTTCCTCTGCCTTTTGTAAAACCAGAAGTTTAGAATACATGAAGATCAATACATGAAGTTGAAGGTTCATGTATTGCTGAAGTCTGGCTTGGAGAATTTTGAACATTACTTTACTAGTGTGTGAGATGAGTGAAATTATGCTGTACTTTGAGCTTTCTTTGGCATTGCCTTTCTTTGGAATCGGAATGAAAACTGACCTTTTCCAGTCTTGTGGGCACTGCTGAGTTTTCCAAATTTGCTGGCATCCTGAGTACAGCACTTTCACAGCATCATCTTTCAGGTTTTGAAATAGCTCACTGGAATTCCATCACCTCCACTAGCTTTGTTCGTAGTGATGCTCACCAAGGCCCACTTGACTTCACATTCCAGGATGTCTGGTTCTAGGTGAGTGATCACACTATCATGATTATCCAGGTCATGATCTTTTTTGTCTAGTTTTTCTGTGTACTTTTGCCACTTCTTAATATCTTCTGCTTCTGTTAGATCCCTACCATTTCTGTCTTTTATTGAGCTCATCTTTGCATGAAATGCTCCCTCTCCTTTTCCTTTATTTTGTTTACCTTTTACTAGCTTTCTGAAAGTGTTTAATTCATGTTCAATATTTTTTAATTGATGAAAAATATGAATTATGAAGTTTCCAATAAAAGTGCTTTTTTAGTTTTATCTGATAGGTTTTTATGTTTTGTCATCATATTCTGAATTTCGTTTCATATTTCCTCTCTGAACCAAGATTTGTTTAAGAAAGAGTTTTAAAGTTTTGCACAAGAAGAGGCATGTTATAATTCTGTTAGTAGATTTTTGTTTTATTGAGTTTTGATTAGTATTTTCTATACTATTTTTGACTTCTTTTAATATTAATTTAGATTTTCTTTGTGAGTAAATTTATGGTTAATTTTCTTAAAATTGTTGTGTACAGTATAGATTCAGATTTTGTTTTGTGAATAGATCAAAATATTCTTTTTTGTCTTAAGAGGAGAGTAAAGCTACATACCTTTAAAATGAATCATATTGGTCTTTTCTGTTATTTTGTGTTTTAACTTTATATAATAGTTACTGAAAAAATTTTGTTTTGTGGGCTATTTTTTTGCTCTGTGTTCATGTGTGTGTATGTGTTTCTTTTTGTTTTGAAAAGTTTTTGTGCTGTTTTGATAGGTTGTGATTTTTAAAATTCTTCTTTTTTTGATTTTTATTTTTTAAAATACTTTCTTCTACTTTACAATACTGTATTGGTTTTGCCATACATTGACATGAATCAGCCACAGTGTACATGATCTCCCAATGCTGAAGCCCCCTCCCACCTCCCACCCCACACCATCTCCCCAGCTCATCCCGTACACCAGCCCCAAGCATCCTGTATCCTGTATTGAACATAGACTGGTGCTTCGTTTCTTATATGATAATATACATGTTTCAGTGCCATTCTCCCAAATCAAATCCCACCCTCTCCCTCTCCCTCTCTCTCAGAGGCCAAAAGTCCGTTCTATACCTCTGTGTCTCTTTTGTGTCTCGCATACAGGTTTATTCTTAATAAAGTTATATCTTTCTCTTCGATGTCAAGTTTTTAAAGAAAATCTCTTCCTTACTATGAACGTTGGTAAAATGGCTTATTTACTTTTAATTCTTTTTTTATCTTTCTTAATGACTATACTATTTTGATAAATAATGTTGCTTTTTTAAGTTTTTGACTCTGTGTTCTGTTCTATTGCTATGTTTTCTTTAGTGCTTAAATTATGTTTATGCTGGTGCTTAAATTATACTTATTTATAAACAAATAAATTTATTTATACTTTGCCTATCTTTTATAAATATTATTTTCTTTTTAAATAGTCTACATTTTCCTCTCTTCATGTCATTATTTTTATTTCTTGATTAGATATCCTTTACTGTGTTTTCCATGAAGTCTATTTTCTTTTGTGTTCTTGCAATATCAACTTTATTTTTGTTATATTTTCTTTGATTTTTTTTTCCCTCTGTAGCCTCCTGCTCCCATTTATTTCCTTCTGTTATCTTGACACCAGTTTTTTTTAGTTCTTGACTTTCTGATCAGTGATTTTCTTTAATAAGTGCTTTTAATCTACTAAGAATTTTTGATTCATGGCAAACGATTTGGACATAGTTTTTTTTAAGTGCTCCATGGCAATATTTTGTTTTTAATACATTTTCATCCGTTGTTTATTTTTCTGCTCTTTAAAATTTTTTTTTTCCCCTTTTGGTATACATTTTGCATGCTGTTTTAAAATTCACCCCTGTATAAGTCACATTTTCTAGAATCAGGGCCCGTGCAGCCAATCAGACACAGTGAAATGCCCCCTGAGGACCCACTGGGGCTGTGTCTTCACACAAAAGGGGTCTCTTGGTAATTCTTCATGCAGCTCTGCTTCTCTTGTCTGTTTGAATAAAAGCTGTGATGAGAAGTCATCTTTCCATCCTGCTGAGCCAATAGCTCCTTCCTTCATTACTGTCAAGAATAGATACGACTTTGCTGTGTTGGATAACCTTCTCACTTTTAAGAAATGAATGCCTTTGCTGAGACAAGCTGATCTGCTGCCTTGAGCCATGGGCCACAGCATTTTTCTTTTTTCCTCCTGGCTCACGTCTGTCCCATCTCACCTGCTTTTGTAAACCTTACATATTTTTGAATCTGAAAATATGTCTTTTCCTTAGCTTTGCTGAACATTTGGTTTGTAGCTTTTAAAAAATTCTTCCTTTTTCTTTTTACATACAAATTCTGGAACGAGTAATGGTAAGATGACATATTTTATCTAAAGTCCCATAATGTAGAACTTATGGTTAAAGTTGCTCTAAAATTGTATTTTTATTTTTTTAAGGTCATCCTTACATTTTCTTAGGGAAATATATCTTAAAGTTTTTTCAATCCAATCTTTTCTCTATCCTGGGATTCTGTTTTGGGAAGCAGAAAGTGACTGATTTTGGCCAATGCTTCATATGTGCTTACAGCTTCTACAACTTATAGGTGCTTGTTGATAGAAGCTTAGCATTGCAAGGTGAGCAGTTATAAAAATATTAAATGACTTTCCCTGAGCCATAAAATAATGATCTGACTTTACCAGCTGTCAATGTTGTTAGTACTTGTCAGTACAAGATTGAGCACTTCGTATGACAGTCTGAGTCATGCCCTCTTGGGAATGTAACATTTAGTAACTTGAAAATCAGTCCAAAATTCAGCCAGAGAACCAGCTTCCAGTGTTTTATTTTAATGCTTAGAAAAAGAAACTTTCAAGTGATTATGTACAATATATAAAAGAATATGTACTTTAAAAAAAGCATATAATAATGACAAAGTGAACATCTCACTGGTCTGGTTAATGCCAGTAAATGCATGTTATCACTTGTGAACAGGAGTCTTAAGGTTTCCATCAGCCACAGATGATAAGAGAAACATAGATTGTGTAATAATTATTATTGGATAAAAGGAGACTTGACTTGCTGATATTTTAAAAGAGATTGATTTTCTAAGTACTAAAATGTAAAGGAATTTTCATGTAAGTCTGTAGCCAAAATCTATGGAGTGGGCATGGACACTGGCAGAAGGGTTCTGTTTGTTTGCTTTATGGTGGGGTGGTTGTTTTGATCTGTGATGAAAGCAGAGGGCTTGCTGTGGGGAAGTGAACCCTTGTAAGTGTTCCAGCAAGACTGGCTCATGAGGCTTGGAGTGTAGATTTCCAGTGAGTTCTATTTGGTGATTCTTAGCTATACTCTGCAGGACACAGAAGTTTACTGCTCCAAAGCCTGGGCCTGAAGAATATTTACTTATCAACAAATAAAACCTCTCCAAGACTCATTTATAAAAAAGCTTCTCCTACTCTTAATGATTAGCAGCCTACAGGTCCTCCTCATTATAGCATTGACATATGTAAGTCTCTGAATTAATGATCCAGATTTCTTCCATATGAATCAACTTTAGAGAACACCTTCCACTTGGGCCTCAAAAAACAAAAAACTAGGGAAGAGAATTACTATTTATCAAGTGTTCTGGTCACTGTGTGAGATACTGCAAAGGTGTTAGCTCATTTAATTATCCCAAGGCCTCCCCCAATGTGTCTCTTCCTGCCTTTGTGTTCAGGAGAAGATGTGAGTGAGGATCCAAGGACATGGGCAGCAGGAAGTGAGGAGAAGGGCTTCACCCTGGACTCCCTGCTCCAATTCTGATCACATTCTAGGACCTCAGACCACTCTCAACAGGTTGCCACTGTCTATATACTCATTAAAGAGCGAAAGGTATATAAAATCAACACATAGAAATCTTTTGTATTCCTATACACTAAAAATGAGAAAATAGAAAGAGAAATTAAGGAAACAATTCCATTCACCATTGCAATGAAAAGAATAAAATACTTAGGAATATATCTACCTAAGGAAACTAAAGACCTATATATTGGTTCAGTTAAGTTCAGTCACTCAGTCGTGTTTGACTCTTTGCAACCTCATGAATTGCAGCTCGCCAGACCTCCTTGTCCATCACCAACTCCCGGAGTTCACTCAGACTCACATACATCGAGTCTGTGATGCCATCCAGCCATCTCATCCTGTGTCATCCCCTTCTCCTCCTGCCCCCAATCCCTGACAACATCAGTCTTATCCAGTGAGTCAACTCTTCACATGAGGTGGCCAAAGTATTGGAGTTTTAGCTTTAGCATCATTCCTTCCAAAGAAATCGCAGGGCTGATCTCCTTCAGAATGGACTGGTTGGATCTCCTTGCAGTCCAAGGGACTCTCAAGAGTCTTCTCCAACACCACAGTTCAAAAGCATCAATTCTTCGTTGCTCAGTCTTCTTCACAGTCCAACTCTCACATCCATACATGATCACTGGAAAAACCATAGCCTTGACTAGATGGACCTTAGTCNATTTGTATGGAAATACAAAAAACCTCGAATAGCCAAAGCAATCTTGAGAAAGAAGAATGGAATTGGAGGAATCAACCTGCCTGACTTCAGGCTCTACTACAAAGCCACAGTCATCAAGACAGTATGGTACTGGCACAGAGACAGAAATATAGATCAATGGCACAAGATAGAAAGCCCAGAGATAAATCCACACACCTATGGACACCTTATCTTTGACCAAGGAGGCAAGAATATACAATGGAGAAAAGACAATCTCTTTAACAAGTGGTTCTGGGAAAACTGGTCAACCACTTGTAAAAGAATGAAACTAGAACACTTTCTAACACCACACACAAAAATGAACTCAAAATGGATTAAAGATCTAAATGTAAGACCAGAAACTATAAAACTCCTTGAGGAAAACAGGCAAAACACTCTCTGACATAAACCACAGCAGGATTCTCTATGACCTACCTCCCAGAATATTGGAAATAAAAGCAAAAATAAATAAATGGGACCTATTAAAATTAAAAGCTTCTGCACAGCAAAGGAAACTGTAAGCAAGGTGAAAAGAAAGACTTCAGAATGGGAGAAAATAATAGCAAATGAAGCAATGGACAAAGAATTAATCTCAAAAATTTACAAGCAACTCCTGTAGCTCAATTCCAGGAAAATAAATGACCCAATCAAAAAGTGGGCCAAAGAATTAAACAGACATTTCTCCAAAGAAGACATACAGATGGCTAACAAGCACATAAAAATATGTTCAACATCACTCTTTATCAGAGAAATGGAAATCAAGACCACAATGAGGTACTGTTTCATGCCAGTCAGAATGGCTGCTATCCAAAAGTCTACAAGCAGTAAATGCTGGAGAAGGTGTGGAGAAAATGTAACCCTCTTACATTGTTGGTGGGAATGCAAACTAGTACAGCCACTATGGAGAACAGTGTGGAGATTCCTTAAAAAACTGGAAATAGAACTGCCATATGACCCAGCAATCCCACTACTGGGCATACACACTGAGAAAACCAGAATGAAAAGAGACATGTGTAGCCCAATGTTCATTGCAGCACTGTTTACAGTAGCCAAGACATGGAAGCAACATAGATGTCCATCAGCAGACAAATGGGTAAGAAAGTTGTGGTATATATACACAATGGAATATTACTCAGCCATTAAAAAGAATACATTTGAATCAGTTCTAATGAGGTGGATGAATCTGGAGCCTATTATACAGAGTGAAGTAAGCCAGAAAGAAAAACACCAATACAGAATACTAATGCATATATATGGAATTTAGAGAGATGGTAATGATAACCCTGTATGCAAGACAGCAAAAGAGACACAGATGTATAGAACAGTACTTTGGACTCTGTGGGAGAGGGCAAGGGTGGGATGTAATGGGGAAATGGCATTGAAACATGTAAATTATCGTATGTGAAACAAATCACTAGTCCATGTTCGATGCATGATACAGGGTGCTCGGGTCTGGTGCACTGGGATGACCCAGAGAGATGAGATGGGGAAGGAGGTGGGAGGGGGATTCAGGATGGGGAACACATGTACACCCATGGTGGATTGATTTCAATGTATGGCAAAACCAATACAATATTGTAAAGTAGAAAAAATAATAATAATAAAAAGAGGAAATAAATAAATAAAATCGATATGGACACACACACACACACACACACACACACAAATCTTTGTCTAGTAAGTTCAATGTCTAACCTTCCTCTGGGGTGGTTTCTTACTACTTATTTTATTCTTTGATGGATCATTTGTTCCTGTTTCTTTGTATGCCTTCTGATTTTTTTTGATTGCTGTTGTTGTTGTTGAACACCAGACATTTGAGTATTATAATACAGTAAATTTGGAAATGAAATTCTCCCTTTACCTTCAGTTCAGTTCAGTCCCTCAGTCGTGTCCAACTCTTTGTGACCCCATGAATCGCAGCATGCCAGGCCTCCCTGTCCATCACCAACTCCCAGAGTTCACTCAGACTCATGTCCATCAAGTCAGTGATGGACTCATCCAGCCATCTCATCCTTTGTCGTCCCTTCTCCTACCCTCAATACCTCCTAGCATCAGAGTCTTTTCCAATGAGTCAACTCTTTGCATGAGGTGGCCAAAGTACTAGAGTTTCAGCTTTAGCATCATTCCCTCCAAAGAAATCCCAGGGCTTACCTTAGCATTTCCTAACTTTTCCTGATTGTTGTAGTCTCTGTAGTTACTTTTCAACAGGTTTTTTTGCAGGCTGCATTAGCTGTCTTGTGTGGTCGATGAAGTCTCTCTTCTTTAGCCTGTGGTTAGCTAGTGTTTTGACAGGTTTTTTTTTTTTTTAAATGCGAGAACATTTTTAAGTTGCCTTTTTCTTAATTTAGTATTCACTTAGTTTCTGTATTTAATCATTTTTCCCCCTAGAATTCCAGTACAGTTGGTTCCTTAAGTTTTCACTTGTTTTTTAAAGCTTGGAGCTGCCTCTTCCATCATTTTTCCAATGTCTAATTCAATAGAATTCTTTTTTTATTGAAGTATTCTTAATTTACAATGCTGTTAGTTTCAGTGGTACAGTCAAGTAATTCAGATATATATATATATACCTGATTCTTTTTTATTAAGCCATTACAAGATTCTTTTCCACACAGTCTATTACAAGATATTGAATATAATTCCCTATATGGTACAGTAGGTCTTTGTTTTTCTACTTTTTGTACTATGTTATCTGTTAATCCCAAACTCCTAATTTATCCTTCATCTTTTTTCCTTTTTGGTAGAAATGAGTTTGTTTTCTTTGTTGATAAGTCTGTTTCTGTTTTGTAAATAAGTTCATTAAGATATTTTCTAGATTCCAAATATAAGTGATATCATATTATATGTCTTTCTTTATTTGACTTACTTTACTTAGTTTGATAATCTCTGGGTTCAATCATGTTTCTGCAAATATCATTATTTCATTCTTTTTTACGGCTGGTTAATATTCTGTTGTACATATATACCCCATCTTCTTTATCCATTCATTTGTCAATGGATATTTAGATTGCTTCCACATCTTAGCTATTGTAAATAGTGCTGCTATGAACATTGGGGTGCATGTATCTTTTCAAATTAGTTTCTGTCTTTTCCAGATATATGTTTGAAGAGCGAGATTACTGGATCATATGTTAGTTCTATTTTTAGTTTTTTAAGGAAACTCCATATTATTTTCCATAGTGGCTGCACCACTTTACATCCCCAACCAACAATGTAGAAGAGTTCCCTTTTCTTCAGCATTTATTATTTGTAGACTTTCGATGGTGGTCATTTTGACTGGTGTGAAGTGATAATTCATTGTAGTTTTTATTTGCATTTCTCTAACAATTCGTGAGATTTGTTTTCATGTGCCTGTTGGCCATCTGTATGTCTTTTTTGGAGAAATGTGAATTTAGACCTTCTGCCCATTATTTTGAAGGTTATTTATCTTTTATGTTTTTTTTTAAATTTGAGTTATATGAGCTCTTCTCATAAAATAGAATTCTTTTGAAGATCAACCCTAGAATGACTTTTGAATAAAGTCCTGGTATACCTCAGTCCTACCCAATTCCAACCTAGGACCTCATTCCTGGTGGATGTTTCTGGCAGCCCCACAATAGATCTGAGTTCCAAAAAACCAGTCCTTCATCTCCCCAAGGGCCCTTCCAGCACCTCCACTCTCCATTTCTCCTCTTCTAAGGTGTAGAGTGTTCAACCAATGATTTCTTACCACTTCTTAGCTGTTCTCCCTCATATTACCCAAGCGGCACAGTCAGGGGTGGGGTGGAAGAAGGAGGGAACTTTTAAAGAATAATTTATTTTTCCCTTGAGTATGTTTCTTGGTCTTCCTAATCCCTCCAACTTTTCTTCCGAAGAATTCAGCTCATTTCTGGATTTTGACTTTCTAAAATCTACAGTCCCACCCAGAAGAGAAAGAGCTCAGGGCATACACAGTAGGAACATCCAGGAAGACATGAAGCAGGGTTTCCCATTCTCTACTTCTCAAACTAGTGAAGAGTTTCACAGTATAGGGGGAAAGGTTGAGAGTTGACATTTCTGAAGTCCCTTAGAAAGAAAGCTCCTTTCTGGGTAAAAAATAACAAAATCCTCAACTAGGGTTGCGATAGTCAAGAACTGAGCAGACAATCTGTCCCCTTTCCTAGGCACAGCCCCAAGGTAAATTCAACATCATGTGTTATGTTTAGGGTAGCGAAGAAGGCCTGAAATAACCTAGACAACATGGTGTGACTCAATACTGAGTCACTAGTCAGTGATTAGTCAAAGTAGACTAACCACTGAGGCTAGGACTACAGGCATCTCAATAAAGTCTGCTATGAGCAGATAACACTGAGATCTTTTAACTACCAAACTTATAACACCCCAAATTAGGTCCAAACCCAAGGAAAATAAAGGAAGACCAATTTGACTTAAATCATATATGTATATTCTCAGCAAAATGGAGACATAAAATAAAATTAAGTTAGAGAAAGAATATGGCATTTCTCTTTCCTGAGGTTTAGCCTCTACATAATCAGAAAGACTCATGCCTATGGCTTTTTTTCACATTAGAAACAGCTACATGGTTAGCTGGCAAGAGGAGGGAGAAACTTCCAGAGCCAAAGATCTGTTTGAGAGGTCAGCTTGACAGCAGCAGCCCTGCCCTCACTCTGATCCTGCCTGCAGATCTCCTGCAGAGCCCCCATTGGCCAAATCCAACTGGAAGCAGAGGGCAGGAGAGATGGGATGGGGCAATTCGTACAGGTCAGCTTCCTATAGCTGAAAGCATTGTAAAGAAGGGTAGAGAATGAATCTGGAGAGTGAAAGGAAGACGACCAGAATCAAATGTGACAATACACCCTTATTAGAATGAAAAACAGGAAAGATTGTTTTCCTGATCTACCTTGGGGCTGAAGGAGGAGTTAAACCTAGGAGGAACTGGAGGCCACTTCAGTCAACAAAGATGACACCTATGAGATCATCTACAGAATCCCTTGTCCAAGGAGGAAAGATAAAGGATGGAGCTAGAAAATAGTCGGTCATCTTAGAAACTGCATGGTGGATCACACTAGAGAACTAAGAGTGGTTACATTGGCAGGTGAGAAAATGAACCAAGGAGTTAGATATGAGAACAGCAAGAAGATAATTCCCAAAAGTCTGGGCTTCTCTTTGGTTTAAACTTTTCTGCAAACATGGGTTTGAATCAGTGCCATGCAAACCATTTTGTTTGCTACAGAAGCTCCATCCCCAAGAAGGAAATGGAGAACTACATTATGGGTATCTTCAGGGACCTCTCAGGATCCAGCCATGTGTGCAGTTTGGATCAGAGTGCTGCTTAGAGGAATGAGTTGAGTTGAGTTGCAATTGACTAGTTGACACGATAGTATGCAATTTAATTAAATGTTTGTTTATTTCTAATTTGCAATTTTATTTTAGGAGCCAATAATTTTTTTCTCACATCTCAAACACTTTCTCAGACCTTTTTAAAGCTCAGATAAAGATAGTGAAGAGGAGTCTCTGAGAAACAGCTGTGTAGGTGGCCTGTAACAACCTGTCCAGATGGATGTTTGAGGATGGAGGGCTCCGAGAGGGAAGTTGCCAAAAACTAACAGAGTACCTAATTGCCAGACCATATTGAGAGAGGCTTGCGGATAGCCCACAGGTATGGGAAGAGTGAGTCACAAATACATATAAAACTAATCCATTTTTAAGTCAGTAATTAGCTCTCAGAAAAGTTAAACACTGCACAAGAAATGAAATGTAATTATGCAACCTAACTAACATCAGTTATGAACAATATTTACATAATCATAGGATCAAACAAGGCAATATTAATTAAACTTGAAATTATAATTTAACTTTATTGAGATGGTAGGAGAGGGGAGATAGACACAGAGCCTAATGTTTGTGTACTAAAAGCTTACCTTGCACAGTGAGAAATAAACAAATACTAGATAAATTAAATAAAGAAGAGTGGGGTTAAGCAGCAGAAATTAACATCAGAAGAAACTCAATGGCTGGGTCTGCCAAGCACAGGTTACCATCTATTTTATGAGTAACAAGAGGTAAGGGAAGGGTTCATATGTGGGTCCCCATGCCTGGCCATCTGGGGTAAGCCACAATATGGCAATCCCTGGACACCAGCAAGTTTTCTTTCAGCAGTTCTTCCTTGGCTAGTTTCCCAGAACATTCACTGCAGTTTCTTTTCTTTACAACAGGCTTATCCTTTCACTGGATATTTGCAAAGTTAAAGGATAACCTTACTGGGGACCAAAGTGGCGTGTGCCTTCCATCCTCTGCCCCATCTCCCGTGAGAATTAAGAAGACACAGGCACTCAGGGACCCTGAGTGACAGCTCTGCCAGTTCAGGCTCCATGTCACAGCAGTAGGCAGTGAGAGCACCCTCAGAGCCTGAATGCTGACCAATGTCTTCACTTAACGGAGTTCACAGCCAAGATCCTCTTGGAGTATTGCCAGAAGGTTCTGTCTCCCCCAAGATGATTCCCTCCCTGGAGAAAGTCCATATTGCATCCAACAACTTGGGGTACAAAGGCCCCCTTTCCTCAATTAGGGTCATTTCTGAAGGGCCAGCCTAGCTTCAGAGTATCTTCAGGGATCTGTTCAGGCCTCTGTTGGGGCTGTACTCAGCTGAACTCTCCCCTATGTCTGGTCANAAACTGTGAAATGGATTATACCACGAGTTATATAGATGTCTCTCACTGAAATAAAGATAAAGCCTTGCTTTTAATTGTTATAATTACTGAATCATTGCAGCCTTTTAATAATTAGATGTCCGCCCATAAACAATCTTAGTGGTTTTACCTTTACACTGACGAATGTTTTAGTTTCATAAACAGATTTATGCCCAGGAAAAGACAGGATAGTTTAGAAACTGGATTTAAAGGAAAGTTTCTGATGGACTGTTAACAACCCTTGGTACACTTGACTTGTTACAGCAGAGATAAAGTCACACAC
>SJYW01014437.1:54225-69695 GCA_006410735.1 Raphicerus campestris
GTTGCAAAAAAGTTGGACATGGCTTAGCAACTAAACAGCAAAAAGTTTCAGCCATGTGAGAGAAATTTTTCTTTTATAAGGAGGACATTGAAGTTTCAGAGAAGAAAAACCTGTGCAGTTTGCCAAATGTGATAAGGAACAATACTACTGTGGATTAAAAATTGCACTCATCTCACAGACTGGCAAAGTAATGCACAAAATTCTCCAAGCCAGGCTTCAACACTTGTGAACCGTGAACTCCCTGATGTTCAAGCTGAATTTAGAAAAGGCAGAGGAATCAGAGATCAAACTGCCAACATCCACTGGATCATAAAAAAAAAAAGCAAGAGAGTTCCAGAAAAACATCTACTTCTGCTTTATTGACTACACCAAAGCCTTTGACTGTGTGGATCACAACAATCTGTGGAAATTCTTTAAGAGATGGGAATACCAGACCACCTGACCTGCCTCTGAGAAATCTGTATGCAGGTCAGGAAGCAACAGACAGACTGGTTCCAAATTGAGAAAGGATTACATCAAGGCTGTATATTGTCACCCTGCTTACTTAACTTATATATAGAGTATATCATGGGAAATGCTGGGCTGGATAAAGCACAAGCTGGAAACCAGATTGCTGGGAGAAATATCAATAACCTCAGATATGCACATAACACCATCCTTATGGAAGAAAGTGAAGAAAAACTAGAGAGCCTCTTGATGAAAGTGAAAGAGGAGAGTGAAAAAGTTGGCTTAAAACTCAACATTCAGAAAACTAAGATCATGGCATCTGGTCCCATCACTTTATGGTAAATAGATGGGGAAACAGAGGAAAGAGACTTTTGAGGGGGGTGCTTAAAAATCACTGCAGTGGTGACTGCAGCCATGAAATTAAATGACGCATACTCCTTGGAAGGAAAGTTATGACCAACCTAGACAGCTTATTAAAAGCAGAGACAATACTTTGCCAACAAAGATCTGTCTAGTCAAGGCTATGGTTTTTCCAGTGGTCATGTATGGATGTGAGAGTTGGATTTTAAAGAAAGCTTAGCACTGAAGAATTGATGGTTTTTAACTGTGATGTTGGAGAAGACTCTTTGGAGTCCCTTGGGCTGCTAGGAGATCCAACCAGTCCATCCTAAAGAAAACCAGTCCTGAATATTTACCAGAAGGACTGATGCTGAAGTTGGAATTCCAATACTCTGGCCACCTGATGCAAAGAACTGACTCATTGGAAAAGACCCTGATGCTGAGAAAAGATTGAAGGCAGGAGGAGAAGGGGACGACAGGGATGAGATGGTTGGGTGGCATCACCGACTCAGTGGACATGAGTTTGAGCAAGCTCTGGAGTTGGTGATGGACAGGGAAGCCTGGCATGCTGCATGCAGTCCACGGGGTTGCAAAGAGTCGGACATGACTGAGCTACTGAATTGAACTGAAGGGAAGATGAGTCCAAAGTAATTCTGAAATGGAGCCTCAAAGGGGCATGCTTAATCTGAAATTTTAGAAACCGTGACTCACAGATGATAACTTTTCATTAAGATGAATCAAATGATACTTTTAGGAAGTTAACATGCAGACATTTAGAATGATGTGTTAGGGATATAGAAGATAGGAGAGAAATCAAAGATGAATCTGGAAGTGAGTCTTCAAAATGAATCCTCCTCCCTAGAAATCCAGAGGACAGCCTTCTACGTATCCTGGATTCTACTCCCTACTCCAAACAAAGGGCTGTGTTAAAGTACCTGACCCAGTGTTTTCCTTGGACACAGATGTGGAGACACAAAGCAGTGTTGGTGTGCCTAGTTCCCTGAATGATGTTGTGCCCTTTGGGGCCAGCATGATGCTTTAGGGACAAGAACCTCAAGGAACATAGGGAGAACATCAAGGAAAACCAGAAGAGTGAGATAGAAAATAAAGAAGAAAAGACTGGGAGAGAGAGAAAGAGATGGTTAGAGACAGAGACGGTAACTTTCTTCTGCTTCTGATAATAATTATGTCTCAGTTCCAGCTCACCTTTAGCATTCCTCCTTGGGATCCAGGAGACAGTAG
Organism: Raphicerus campestris; assembly: GCA_006410735.1. Lineage (NCBI taxonomy): Eukaryota > Metazoa > Chordata > Mammalia > Artiodactyla > Bovidae > Raphicerus > Raphicerus campestris. Next base: position 56,254 of record SJYW01014437.1, read on the forward strand.
TAAATTCTTTAAGAAGATCTTTTTTTTTTTCCCTTGAAAAATTTCTGAGGACTTTATAATCTTTGTAGACTAATTTTTCCTAAATAAGACAGTATGATTTATTTACATTTATACTAATTCACATGTTTTTATGTCAGACAATTCTATTATTTTGTGTGCTTTGATGAGGACAGAATTAATATTTGAACAATCCAGTACACATTTGAAGAGCTAACAGTGAAGTGTCTTAAGGAACCAAGAATTTCAATAGTCTCTTACAGGTAGTCAAAGATTTTTATACTGTAAGATATATTCATAGAGTGATTGCTCATTTCTTGCTCTGTTCTAAAAAGTCTTTGAATAAATTTGGATTGCTCATTGTATCTATGCTAGCAGTCCTTAATTAGCTATTGACATGTGCAAACGTTGGGCTTGATTTTAAGGGTACAGAAAGCACAAGGTGTTTTAACCTTAGTAATTTGCAATCTAGTTTGGGACCTGAAATATACACATCAGACATCATCCATTGTAGTGAGAAGCTGGAAAAGAAATGGCATGGATAATGAGTTTGGAAAAAGGAAATGCCATTTTCAGCAAAATAATTTACTTGTTCAAAAAACCTAATTTACAAAGTAAGTAAGTATCTCTTGAGCTCTATCAACAGTGAGCAGATGGCCCAGACATTAGGAATTCCAAAGTTAAATAACACGGTGTTCTTGAGCAAGAAGTATCAGAGAAGTAAACAATTACAGAGCAATGTGCCAAATGCTATGACTAAGACACTCAAATTGTCCTGCTGGGCTTTCAAAGGGAAACTCCAGCTCTGCCTGGGGAAGTTAGGGATTGTTTCAAAGTTGGGGAGGATATATTCTCATAAATCCAGAAGAGAGTACAACTGTCAGCAGAATGGGTTGTAAAACAAGAGATGCTCAGCAAGAGAAGGTTCTTCTGTGCATGCATGCATGTGTATGCATGTGTGTTTAGAGTGGGCAGAATGGGGAGGGACAAGGTACTGTAAAATGTAGGTTTGCTATTATTAATTTATGGTGAAGCCAGCAGATGAGGAGGTGGTTCCTAAGTCAGGGACACTCTGGCCATCAGCTGGGTGGGAGGCAAAGCGAGGGGTGCAAGGACATTTGCTGTGGTTCTTGAGTAAAGGGATGGACTGGATTGGACTGGGGAAACAGGTTACCTGGACTCAGGCTGGGTTAGTTGCACAGTTTGGGAGGCTCTGGGGCACAGTGGCTGGGCCACAGTTTCCAGTTCTGGGTCACTAGGGTAGGGAGAGAGACCAGGAGTGCAGGAGCTTGGTCAAGGTGGTGGTTTAGAGGTTCTGCTCTGGCTGCTTGGTTTGCATAAGAAGGTGAGCTTCCTGGCATGTGCTTTTTCTCTTTAGGAATTGGCAAATCCTGGGAGGGACAGTCCTAGAAGAAGCAAAGCCCAAGATATTAAAGCATCAGGAAATCAAACAAAAGCATAATTAATACATAAAGTACATGATAAAGCAAGGACCAGAATACAAGGCTTTTCACTGCTTATGAAGGGAACCCAGTAGAGGAGCCATGAGCAGCCTCAGATGCAGGAGCTTTTGGTGGCAACACATTGAGTTTAGTCATGGAGCCAGGGAGAGCTGCCAGGCTCCCATAGAACCTTCCTCAGTGTTCTTATTGTCACTCATGATGTCTGTTTCCTGGACCCCTTTGATCCCTGTCTGTCTGGTAGCATAAGTAGCAGGGACTAAGCAAAGCAGGGACCAGGTTTTCCTCACCTGGTCTACCTTACCCCTCAACCCCCCTAGAGAGACATCCATGTGGAGATCAAACATCTTTATATTTCTCATAGAAAGTACAAAGCTTGTATTTTTTTCTTCCTTTATATAAAAATACCACCCAAGTAGTTACTGAATTTCAGGGAAGGGGCTTGGAGATGTGTTTATTTTGGAGCTAAGAAATAGCAAAAGAGACCTTTCAAGAATTTTTGTTTAAAGGCAATTTTTTCAGGTTTTGTAAAACATATTACTTTGGCATCAAGCAGAAAGATGAAATGTATATATTTCCATCAAGAAGACTTATAGGCTACTGTGAGATTTGGGGGCTTGATCCATGCTTTCCTTAACAGTCTCTTTCAGCCCTGCGTTGTTAGTCACCTGATGGGTATGATCATCTCTCTTTTGCATCTAGAAAGCATAAGACACAGGAATTTCTTCCTTGAAGTGACATTCATTTTTAATCTGTAAAAATAGCTAGTACTTACTGGCTACTTTACATTCTTGTCTCTAAACAAATCAACAAATTATAGACTTGCCCATTTTTTTTTCCAATACCAAAATTTATGGTTTTTATTCCCAATTTCCAAAGAGAGTCATCCTTACGAGGTGATCTTTAAAAGTCTTTATGGAAAGGGCTTCTAAATTTTTTAAAAAGTACATATTTCCTCCCACTGAATGCTCCATATATTTAAATGCATTTAATATCCAAGGAGAACACTTGTATTATGATATAGTGTAAGAATTGGGTCTCAGTTCCCAAAATGTTTTATTTCATTTCTATTAATTATGACAGCATATCTGCCATGTTTGTTTAAATATTTCTTCTTCCCTTTGAGAATTTTCATCAAAAATATGCCTTTTTTTAAAAAAATTCTCCCTCTAGACATTCTTTACCCACCCAAGCTCAGATGAAGCATCCACAGCTGTCAGGGGAAGGTGTTAGGGATGGACCGTGAGAATAAGGGCATTTTAGTAGGATTTAACAGCTGGAGAGTGGGCACATTTTTAAGGGCTTGTTTTTCTAATGCACTTCTCCATCAGCACCCAGCTGCTTTCTTCACCACACTTGGCGAAGAAGTCAGTGAGATATTCTGACCCAGCCATGCTCAGCTTCTTCTCCCCATCTTCCTTCCTTCCCTTCCAGGCCTCTCAGATGGTGGCCAGATGCCGCACTTGGTGAGGAGCACACTGCAGTAAGCATCACTCAGCTAGTTCACCCAAGACTGTGACATCATCCTCTACCAGGGGATACTAACCTCAAGACATGGGCCCGTGTCACTTGTATCTCCTTGTTCAATTCACCAAAATCCAAAATAAAGTAAATCTTAAACTCTAACATATAAAAGAGATATAAAAGAGTAAAAAATAATTTATTAGATTAATGATCAGTTCAGATCAGTTCAGTTCAGTTCAATTCAGTCACTCAGTCATGTCCGACTCTTTGCAACCCCATGAATTGCAGCACGCCAGACCTCCCTGTCCATCATCAACTCCCGGAGTTTACCCAAATTCATGTCCATCGAGTTGGTGATGCCATCCAGTCATCTCATCCTCTGTTGTCCCCTTCTCCTCCTGCCCCCAATCCCTCCCAGCATTAGAGTCTTTTCCAATGAGTCAACTCTTCGCATGAGGTGGCCAAAGTATTGGAGTTTCAGCTTCAGCATCAGTCCTTCCAATGAACACCCAGGACTGATCTCCTTTAGGATGGACGGGTTGGATAGTAAATGCAAAATTTTCTTAAGAAAAAGCAATTATTACATTATTTCAAGAGAAGTAGCACTGTGGGGAGGGGAGGGATGGACTGGGAGTTTGGGGTTAACAGATGCTAACTATTATACATAGGATAATTAAGCAACAAGGTCCTACTGTATAGCACTTCATATAGGGAATATAGGGAACTGTATTTAATATCATGTGATAAATCATAATGGAAAAGAATATGAAAAAGAATATATATGTATGTATAACTGAGTCATTTTGCTGTATAGCAGAAATTAACACAACATTCTAAGTAAACTATACTTCAATTTAAAAAAAGAAGGTAGCATTATTTGTAGATAAGCCCAACTATCAAAAATCTAGGAGTGGAAAAGGGAAGAAGATGGGAGGGAGGTTCAAGATGGAGGGGACATATGTACACCTGTGGCTGATTCATGTTAATGTCTGACAGAAAACAACAAAATTCTGTAAAGCAATTATCCTTCAATTAAAAATGAAAAATTAAAAAAAAATTAAAATAAAAAAAAAACTAGGAGAACCTAGTTAAAAACTAATCAAATTAATGAGGGTTTAGCAATACATAATTAGCATAAATAAAAAGTAATTTCCCCTTATATCTGAACCGATCACTCAGAAACACATGGTGTGGGCACAAGGTTATTAACCTAGAAAATTAGCCTGCAGTATCATTTATGAACACACACAAATTCAAAGAAGACTAAATAGTTAAACAAGCTTATATGAAATTGCAGAAGAATCAGAAGAAAATACATTTTTTTAATGTCAAGTATGCTTCCTAGCATATTTGTAACTAGAAGAACACAGGGAAGATGATGACAATTATTCTAGGCTTTGCCTGGGACAGATTTCAACTCCTCCACATTTCTTTTACTGCAGCTTCCATTCTGATCCTTGCTGCTGCTGCTGCTAAGTTGCTTCAGTCGTGTCCGACTCTGTGCGACCCCATAGACGGCAGCTCATCAGGCTGNGAGTACTGAAGTGGGTTGCCATTGCCTTCTCCTTGCACTATGCTGCTGCTGCTGCTGCTGCTGCTGCTGCTAAGTCACTTCAGTCGTGTCCGACTCTGTGCGACTCCATAGACGGCAGCCCATCAGGCTGCCCCGTCCCTGTGTTTCTCCAGGCAAGAACACTGGAGTGGGTTGCCATTTTCTTCTCCAATGCATCAAAGTGAAAAGTGAAAGTGAAGTCGCTCAGTCATGTCTGACTCTTCGCGGCAGCCTACCAGGCTCCTCTGTCCATGGGATTTTCCAGGCAAGAGTACAGGAGTGGGGTGCCATCGCCTTTTCCACTGATCCTTGCTAGGTGAACCAAAAAGAAAAATGAAAAATAAAGACCAGGCTTAAGCCTAAGTTGCAGAAAGCAGGTGAAATATGGAATTTTATCTGCTAGCTTTCATCATTTCTCTCACGTTCAAGCAGTAACATTTTGCCAAAAGATATAACTGGGAGGCTCTAGAAAAAGTTTCACTTGATGTTTTCTTGGCTACCTACTATTAGACATTTATTTACCTATAGAGATAAAATATATTAATTTTTTTTTGCCTTTTGAGTAACTTTGAATAAAATTTCATCAACATGGATTTGGCCAAATGATATTCTAGTCTAAAAACGGTCATTCACTTTACAATAATTTGTCTTCCTTGGTAACTAATATTTATTATTTTTGACCAAAAGTGGAAGCACAGGTGCTTTGTGCACCAAATTCATTGTATAACTTTGGAGTTCTTTTATTTATTTTTCCATGAGGGCTTATTAGTCATGAATCACCACAAATATTGTCTTCCTAAAACGGAAACTCTTGTAGTATAATAAAATCATTTTGCCTCAAGGTGGAGCTGTTATATTTTCAGAAGTGAAAAGGACTAGCAACACTTTTGCTTTATTCTAGAATTTTGTCATAATTCAGAGGAAAAGTTTCTGCTCTTTTAAATAGGAATCAACAGAAATGACTCTTTCCCCTCTTCTTCTCTCTTACTCTAGAAAATGGTGGCTATGGTAAAGGTACCGGAGAAGGCAATGGCACCCCACCCCAGTACTCTTGCCTGGAAAATCCCATGGACAGAGGAGCCTGGTGGGCTGCAGTCCTTGGGGTTGCTAAGAGTCAGACACGACTGAGCAATTTCACTTTCACTTTTCACTTTCACACATTGGAGATGGAAATGGCAACACACTCCAGTGTTCTTGCCTGGAGAATCCCAGGGACCGGGGAGCCTGGTGGGCTGCCATCTATGGGGTCGCACAGAGTCGGACACGACTGAAGTGACTTAGCAGCAGCAGCAGCAGCAGCAGCAGCAGCATGGTAAAGGTACAGTGGCAGGTGGCTCTGGCTGTCACCGTCTGTCACTCTAGTGTCCACTCAAGCTGCCCTGCTCTACCTGGGTGTTTGGCATGAAGCATCTTTTGGCTTAGCTTCCTGAGTGAAGAGTGTACAAAAGCACATTAAGTAGTCAAAGCCACTGTGTTGTGAAGATAGTTCTGTGTATATATATTCTGTTGGCCAAATGGTTTATTTCAGACAATTCTGGCAGATTTCCAGATTAATGATGTAATCCTAGATACATTAAATTCTGATATCATAGGGGTTTCTTTCCCCTTTTTTGGGACAAAACAGAAATAGTCTTATCAGTAACTACAAGCAGTAGCAGCAGCCCAGTTAAAAAACATCAGCAGAAGGAAATTAAGCACGATAAAGCTAATTTCATCAGATTAAATCAAGATCAAACCATGTGAGAATAAGGAAAGTTTATGAGTTTTCATATTCTTATTGTATTGATTTGTAAATATTGAATATATAATGCAATTTCCACTCAAAAAGTATAAACACCATACAAGATGTTTATTTACCATGATTTTTATGAATATTCTTAGCTGCTGGAAAATTCCTAATGAGCAACTTTCAGATGCTCTTATTTCAGAGAATATTTACTTTTGTAATGGGAACTGTATAGTTTTCTCATCCATCCTCCCCCCTCTTTTTTTTAGATAAAGAAGAATATCTTAATTAAAAAGATTTTTTAATATTATTTATTTTGATTGGAGGCTGATTACAATATTGTGGTGGTTTTTGCCATACATCAACATGAATCAGCCATGGGTGTACATGTGTCCCACCATCCTGAACCCTCTCCACCCACCCCCCTGGGTTGTTCCAGAGCACCAGCTTTGAGTACCCTGCTTCATGCATCGAACTTGCACTGGTCTTCTGTTTTACACATGGTAGTATACATGTTTCAATGCTATTCTCTGATATCGTCCCACCCTTACCTACTCCCACATAGTCCAAAAGTCTATTCTTTCCATCTATGTCTTTGCTGCTGTTTTGCATATAGAGTTGTTGTTACCATCTTTCTAAACTCCATGTATATGCATTAATATACTGTATTGGTGATTCTCTTTCTGGGTTACTTCACTCTGTATAATAGGCTCCAGTTTCATCCACCTCATTAGAACTGACTCAAATGTGTTCTTTTTTTTTAATAGCTGAGTAATATTCCTTTGTGCATATGTACCACAAATTCCTTATCCATTCATCTGCCGATGAACATCTACGTTGCTTCCATGTCCTAGCTATTGTAAACAGTGCTGCAATAAATGTTGGGGTACATGTGTCTCTGTCAGTTCTGGAAGGATTTTGTAAGCTATAACATACTATACATTGAATCACTATTACACTGCAGTGTAATATTATGCATTTTTTAATATGGGTGGAGGCAGTCATAAAGATAATTAATATGGCTAATATATTGTCATAACTTGCCAAACTATGGAAGAATTTGAGTATTTGCTTGCAATAAATGACATTTGTTGAAGACAGTGTATTATTACAAACAAGAATTCTTAGGTGCTCTGTGATATCATGAAACTCCAATGTAGACATAATGTTTGCTTTTGAAAAACAGTTTGATACCAAAACCTGGTTTCCCAATGCCTTGATATCAAAGTTTCTTAGTGTGTCCTGGGTGTATCACAGTATAGATGATGTAGGAACATGATGTAGCAGAGTGGATCCTGGTCTAATCCTGTCTGATCCTGGTCCATTCCCAGAAGATTCAAATAAAACAGGTTTGCTCCAAAATCGAGTCCAGATGTGATCTGATTTATCTTTGTTGTTCAGTCTACTGAAGTTCCATGGACTGCAGCACATCTGGCTTCCTTGTTCTTCACTTTCTCTCAGAGTTTGCTTTTATTCTATTTTGATTACTAAAGGAATGTTTGAAAAATCAGATTGGATTTCAATACATGTTTCCCTAATGAGACAGTTCTAGTTTTAATTGTGTTGAATTACCTTCACAAGAACAAAATTTCCAAATCAAACTGCAGAAATCCAGTCTAGATTATTGCTTAGCTACTTACCACTGAGCTGCTGAATCCCTCATAATGACACCTATAGTTCTTCTATTCTATTAAACCAGAAGTCCCCAGATTCCCTGTCAACATCTAAAGAAGCCTTTAAATAAATAAAGGAAATAATAAAGGAAAACAAAAAGTCAACTATCAGATTCCACAAACCTTGAAATCACACACTGATTCAATGAACTTAGTTTGAAAGAACATTCTAGTACTTAGCCTTCTATAAAATAGAATGGATGCTTTTCGGGTAAATTTTGATGGATCTTAGATAACTTTCATATTTCAAATCTAATTATTCTAAGTTTGTTCCTTTATATTCTTTGTTGTATTACAAGAGCAGTGCTGTCCAATGAAACATTTTACATAAAGGAAATATTTCTGTTCTGTTCTGAAATTAAGCCATTAGCTGGATTGTGGTTATCTATGACTTCAATGTGTGTAGTGTGCCTGAGAAACAGAATTTTAATTTAATTATAATTTTTAGCCCAAACATTCACATGTAACTAGTTCCTATCATACTGATCAATGTGAATCTTCCCTTGGGTCTTTCAAGGGTCACCCTCCCCAGAGCTACCCTTCCCACTGCCCACCAAGACACTTGAAAAAATTTCTCCTTCAGATATTACACTTTAAATTTTTATGTTTTTAAAAAAAGCCCTCACTTTTAGAAACATAACCTGCACATTACTCAAATATATAACATATTTGAAGATGACCGTTTTAAGAAAAGAGCATTAGCCAGCACTATCCTATCTAGCAAATTCCTTGCTGATCTCACTCAGATTTAAAGGCTGATTTATTTCATACACAAAAATGAGTCCTATTTTTCATCTTTCCTTCCAGATGTAAGGATTCATCCAAATCCCCAATCAATCAATGGGTTTATATTTTAAATGAATTCTGATTGAATTACTATCCTTTTAAGCATTTACAGGTGCCCATGAAATAACCTCTTAACCCATAAGTAAACTGAACACATGTTCTTCTAGAAATTTCCAAAAGCAGTAGCTCTAAGGCATTGTCCATGGGATTCCTAATTCAGGTATGGACTATTTCATAATCAGTCAAGGTGATTTTAGATGTCAGTGTGTTCCAGAAAAGCAATCAAGTAGCAGACGTTCTGGAAATGCTCTTTCTTGTCAAAATGAAGTAAGTTTTGGTATCATATTGTTCAGCCATTTAAACTCATATATAAGGTTTGGGAAAAACTGAATAAAATACTGAAAGTTTCTGAGAAACTTGAAAAACAATCATGCTGGTTGGTTAGTGCTGGAAAAAGTGCTTTGATTTAGAATTGTATCTACAAGGATCTGAAGCACTGTTACTAATTAGCAAGTAATTTGCTAACTGAAACCTGGGTTTGATCCCTGGGTCAAGAAGATCCCCTGGAGAAGGGAAAGCCAACCCACTCCAGTATTCTTGCCTGGAGAATTCCATGGACAGAGGAGCCTGGTGGGCTACAGTCCATGGGGTTGCAAAGAGTCTAACACTACTGAGTGACTAACATTTCATTTCACTTCACTTTTGCTAATTGATCTAAGCCAATTGGCTTTCCAATGACATTTATTTTTATTTATTTTAATTGAGGTAACATTGGTTCGTAAATTTATAAATTTCATGTGAATGACATTACATTCCTACTCCTGTATGTACTGCAGCATGCTCACCACCAAGAATTTAGTTTCTGTCTATCACCGTACAGTTGACCACTGTTGCCCATTTTGCTCTCCCATCCCTTCCCCTCTAGTAATCATCTCTGTATCTATGCGTTTGGTTTTGTTTGGTTTGTTCATTTATCTTATTTTGTATACATTCCACATATGAGTGAAATCATATGGCATTTGCCTTTTTCCATCTGATTTATTTCCCTTAGCATAATACTCTTAAGGCTTATCTATATGGTGGCAAACGGCAAGATTCCATCTATTTTATGGCTGAGTAGTATTCCATTGTATATATATTTATCTATACATTGATGGGCAATTAGGTTGTTTCTGTATCTTGGCTGTTGTAAATAAGGCTGCATGAACATATATCTGCATTTAGAATTTTGAATTAGTGTTTTCATATTCTTCTGGGTAAATGCTCAGAAATGGAATAGCAGGATCAGATTCTTAGTTATTTTGAGAAATGCCCATACTGTTCTCCATAGTGACTGCACCAACCAATTTATATTCTCTTCAGTAATGTGGAAGGGTCCTCTTTTTTATCCACCTCCTTGCCAACATTTATTATTTCTGTCCTTTTAGGTGATAGACATTCTAACAAGGCGTGAGGTGATATCTTATTATGGCTTTAATTTGCCTTTCCCTGATGATTAGTGATGCTGATTCTGTTTTCACGTGCCTGTTGTACATCTGTATGTCTTCTTTTGAAAAGTCTGACCTTCTGTCCATTTTTAACTAGATTGTCTATTTTTTGTTATTAAATTGTATGAGTTCTGTATTTTGGTATTAACCCCTATCAAATATGTGATTTGCAAAGATATTCTGCCATTTGTTAGGTTGTATTTCTCTATTATTGATTGTTTTTGCTGTGCAAAAGTTTTTAGTTTGATGTAGTCTGATTTGTTTATTTTTATTTTTGTTTTCCTTGTTTGAGGAGAGAGATCTAGAAAGATATTGCTAAGACTGATCAAGGAGCATACAGTATATGTTTCCTTTTAAGAGTTTTATGGTTTCCCATATTATAGTAAAGCCTTTAATCCACTTTGAGTTGATATTTATGTATGGTGTGAGACAGTGGTCTGGTTTCATTTTATTTTAAATGTGGCTGTCCAGTTGCCCAACAATGCTTACTGAAGAGACTGTCTTTAATCCATTATATGTCCTTTGCTCCTCTGCCACAAATTAGTTGTCTATATCTGTGTGAGTTATTTCCAGGGCTCTCAGTTCTGTTAAATTGATCTATGTGTCTGTGTTTTTCTTCCAATATCATATTTTGATCACATTACCTTTGCAATATGGTTTAAAATCAGTAAGTGTGATATCTCCAGCTTTATTAATTTTTCCCCCCTCAGGAGTGCATTGACTATTTGGATTCTTTTGTGGTTCCATATACATATTTAGAACTTTTCTATTTCCCTGAAAAATGCCCTTCAGATTTTTACAGGGATTGCATGAAATCTGTAGATTGATTTAGGTAATATGCACATTTCAGCAAGGCTATTTATTCCAATCCATGGACATTAAATATCATTCCATGTATTTGTTACTTATTTAATTTCTTCCAATAATGTCTTTCAGCTTTCAGTGTACAGAACTTTCATCTCATTGGTGAAATTTATTTCTGAACATTTTATCCTTTTTGTTGTGATTGTAAATGGCTTAAGTCTGCATTGGAAATCTTCAATAAGTTAAAGCACAATTTTTAAAACAACAGTATATGTCCACATGAATTGAATGTTAAGGTGCAGATTCTAAGTCAGTAGCTCTGGCATGGAGCTTCAGATTTTGTATTTTAATAAGTTCATTGGTAATTTCAGTGCTGCTGTTCAGTGAACCATTGCTTTGAGTATGAAGTTCTTAATGTNAAGTTAAAGCACAATTTTTAAAACAACAGTATATGTCCACATGAATTGAATGTTAAGGTGCAGATTCTAAGTCAGTAGCTCTGGCATGGAGCTTCAGATTTTGTATTTTAATAAGTTCATTGGTAATTTCAGTGCTGCTGTTCAGTGAACCATTGCTTTGAGTATGAAGTTCTTAATGTATTCAGGTTAATGTAAATGAAAAAGCTAATAAAAATCTGGAATTTGTATTATTCTGTTTTTCTTTTTATTCCAAAGAGCTCTCCATTTGTATTTCATTTTTACTTTTAAAGCTGAAGTCTTCAAGATTTTTCTACAAAAGGCCAGATAGTAAATATTTTCATGTTACAGGTCTATCATCTCTGTAGTCCAACTACTCAATTCTACCATTGTTAAGTAAAAACATGTAAATTAATGGAACTGGTTATATTTCAATTAAACTTTGTTTACAAAAACTAGGTGGCAACTGGATCAGTCCACCGGCCATAGTNTAGTAAATATTTTCATGTTACAGGTCTATCATCTCTGTAGTCCAACTACTCAATTCTACCATTGTTAAGTAAAAACATGTAAATTAATGGAACTGGTTATATTTCAATTAAACTTTGTTTACAAAAACTAGGTGGCAACTGGATCAGTCCACCGGCCATAGTTTGTTGATAACTGTTAAAAGTATGATGATAATAAGAGAAGACTTATTCAAATTTGCATTTTTAATATATTTTACTAATCTACTTATTTGGCTATGCCAGGTCTTAGTTGTGGCATGCAGGATCTTCATTCTTCATTGTGACATCTGGGATCTTTAGTTGCTGCATGTAGGAGCTAATTCCTTGACCAGCGATCAAAATCAGGCGTCCTGCATTGGGATCTTTGAGTCCTGGCCACTGGACCACTGGGAAAGTCCTTCAGAATTGCATTTTGAATACAGGATCCTCAAGGTACTGAAAAAGTCTACTTGATTGCAGTAGGTCATTTAGTTAGTTTTTGACCTATTCTTCAGAACCAGTTCAAAGCCACTTCTACTATGAAATCATCCTTGTTGTTGTTATTCAATTGCTAAGTCACATCTGACTCTTTGTGGCCCCATGAACTGCAGCATGCCAGACTTCCCTGTCCTTCACTATCTTCCAGAGTTTGCTCAAACTCACGTCCATTGAGTTGGTGATGCCATCCAACTATTTCATCCTCTGTTGTCCCCTTCTCCTCCTGCCTTCAATCTTTCCCAGCATCAAGATCTTTTCCAGTGAGTCAGCTCTTCACATCAGGTGGCCAAAATATTGGCATTTCAGCAGTCCAAGGGACTCTCAGGAGTCTTCTCCAATACCACAATTTGAATGCATCAGTTCTTTGGTGCTCAGCCTTCTTTACGGACCAACTTTCACATCCATGCATGACTAGTGAAAAAACCATAGCTTTGACTATACAGAACTTTGTTGGCAAAGTGATGTCTCTGCTTTTTAATACCCTGTCTAGGTTTGTCATAGCTTTTCTTCCAGGGAGCAAGGGTCTTTTAATTTAGTGGTTGCAGTCACAATCCACAGTGATTTTGGAGCCCAAGAAAATAAAATCTGTCACTGTTTCCACTTTTTCCCCATCTGTTTGCCATGAAGTGATGGGACCAGACACCATGAAACTGGCATGTCAGAAGTTTAGAAGTGTTCATTATGTATTAACAACAAGTAAAACACTGAACAAATTTAAAAATCAATAACTCTTCCTGACTCTATCAGAAAAGTGAGCCCACCATGTAATCCATTGCCTCCCAAACTGGAGTGAAATACAAAGCAGAGATTCAATTAAAAAAAAAAAAATGAAAAGAGGGAAAATGTATAGCATTGACCATAGAAGTAAGCCGGAAAGAAAAACACCAATACAGTATACTAACGCATATATATGGAATTTAGAAAGATGGTAATGATAACCCTGTATGCGAGACAGCAAAAGAGACACAGATGTATAGAACAGTCTTTTGGACTCTGTGGGAGAGGGAGAAGGTGGGATGATTTGGGAGAATGGCATTGAAAAATGTATAATAGCATATATGAAACGAGTTGCCAGCTTAGGTTCAATGCAT
>SJYW01014437.1:112443-133796 GCA_006410735.1 Raphicerus campestris
AGTCTCTTGACCCTTGCTGCTTGAAAGGAAAGCTATGACAAACCTAGACAGCATATTAAAAAGGATAGGCATTACTTCACTGAGAAAGGTCTGTCTAGACAAAGCAGTAGTCATGTATGGATATGAGATTTGGAACTTACAGAAGACTAAGAGGTGAATAATTGATTCTTTCTAAATTGTGGTGCTGGAGAAGACTCTTGAGAGTCCCTAGGACTGCATGATCAAACCAGTCAATCCTAAAGGAAATCAACCTTGAATATTAATTGTAAGGACTGATGCTAAAGCTTCAGTACTTTGACCATTTGATGTAAAGAGCCAGTTCACTGGAAAAGACCCTGATGCTGGAAAACATTGATGACAAAAGGATAAGGGGGTGGCAGAGGATGAGATGGTTAGATAGCATCACCAACTCAATGGACATGAATGTGAGCAAACTCTAGGAGATATTAGAGGATAGAGGAGCTTGGCATGCTCCAGTCCATGGGGTTGCAAAGAGTTGGACATGACTTAGCAATTGAGAAACAAGATTGAGTCATAAGAAATTGTTTGTGTAGGTCAAAAATGTCCACATATCAGCAATTTCATATGGTTTTATGCAATATTGTTTTAAAAATGCAAGTCTCTATTTCTTCCTTTGACACATCCTCAAGTGAATTACTGAAAGAATCAAATGACATAGTGAATCCAAAAGGACTTAGTACAGTATAAATATATCTATAGGCAATATAGCCTCAGCTTGAAAGAGGCAAGACATGGGGCTCAGTATGGGTGCAAGCCTGCGGTACATTATTTTACTGGCAGGTGACTAGGGACTAAAGATTAAAAGTTGTTTGTAAATTCAAATCAGTTCCCAGACGTTATGACTTAATATGATTATTATTAGATTCAACTATAATTTTAGTCTGGGAAGGATTATAGCAGAGATCCAAACAGATTACAGCAGAGATCCAATTGGTAGCACAGAAACAAAGAGAATGTCCCAGGCATAGAAACACTATTATTCAAGTAGAGGAACCCAGGCTTGACAGAGCTGGAATAGAAAGGAGAGAACTGGTAAAGATCTAGGGTTAAGAAATTTGGTAACAAGAAGTGCTTATTGAAAGCTAAATATATAAGAGGGACTTTGCTAATGTCATTTATATCCATAATTTAATTTGAATTGACAATAAGCCTGAAGTCATATGTATTACAATATCTATTATACAGGTGGTAAAATTAAGCTCAACAGTTTAAATCACTTGATGAAAGTTGCACAGCTACTAAAAGGCTGAGTTGATGTTTGAAACTGGGTCTTTGTAATTCAAAACTCATGATCTTTCCATAATACAAGAAAATTACCTGTTCACCAGAGAAAAAGGCCAGCACTCACTCCTAAGTAGCTGTCATTGAAAGTTAGTATCTAGTTGCCAGGAAACCACAGCAACAGATAAGATACCATCAGTAAGACTAACTGGGTGCAACCCAGGAAAGATGCACCCAGTCAGAGTCTGCACTTTTAAGTCCTCAGAGTGGCTGGGGAGGCTAAATAAGTAGCTTATATCCTAAATGTACAGACACTGATAATTGGTGGCCATTCAGGCCCAAAATGCAACATAAAATGGATCCAGCGTTAACTTTGAGTTTTGCCCATGATTGCAGAGCACAGTGAGGCTGCATGAAAAGGAGAAGGAGGATTGTGTCGGTTGAAGAGACTGGAGAGAGCAAGTGGAGACACTGAGAAGGAGGGATACTGAAAATTACTACACTAGTGGCAAGAAGGCACATAAGGAGGGGGGGCTGAGAATTATTTCTTGTATTGGTGGCCATGGACAAGAACCTGGGAGTCAGACTGATTTGGGGTGCTTCCCTGGTGGCTCAGATGGTAAAGCATCTGCCTGCAATGCAGGAGATCCATGTTCAATCTCTGGGTCAGGAAGTTCCCCTGGAGAAGGAAATGGCAACCCACTCCAGTATTCTCGCCTGGAGAATCCCATGGATGGAGGAGGCTGGTAGGCTACAGTCCATGGGGTCGCAAACAGTCAGACACGACTGAGCAACTTCATTTCACTTCAAGCTTTGCGCTACAATGTCCTATGTGGTAGATGGTCAGAAGTCTTCTACCTCTTTTGATACTCCACAATTTCTCATTTGTAAAGTGAGAAAAATAAGAGGGTCTACCTCATGGGTTATCAGCCTTAAATGAAATAACACATGGACAGTGCTTAGAACTATCTCCAACAGTATTAACAAGAACTTAATAAATAGCAGTATTTGTTGACTAAAGCTACCACAGTTTACTTTTCAGACAATGTGCAAAGGTAAACACCTGTTTCATTTACCTGAGAATCAGAGCCAAGTTTTTGGGAAACCAAAGTTGGCAATGAGTAAGATAGCTGGTGGCCCAAAAGAGGAGAAGGGTGGGTAGAGCCGCAGCTGGGCAGTTACAATGGTACATCCACAGTTCACATAATTGGTTACTAGAGCACAGGGGGAGTCAACTGACTTACATGGAGTTGAGATAGGTGTAGCAAGTGATAGAGTGAGCCTCTGTTCCTCCAGCAGCCTCAGTTCACTCCTTTATTAAAACAGGTAGTGATACTTACTTCATAGGATATGACTTAAAACCAAATAAAACTGTATACATGTACTTAAAAATGTGATCTAGCTTTATTATTATTATTGTCAAACACCACAGAAAAAAAGTATTAAATTATCCTCATGGAACTAGAATATAGAAAAATTCACATGAAATAGACTTCTTGAAAGAGGGTACACTAAGTAAATAGTTTGTTTCAAGGAAAAATGAACATTATGATAGTTTTTATGGTTTCTATGGTTGACTAATATGTGTATTTTATTTTCCTTTTTATATGCTTATATAAAACTACTTGTTTTATTGATCAAAGTGTTTAGAATCTATATTTTCCTTGTGATAGAGATGCATGGATCAATACGATCTTATAAGAGATTTATTTGTATACTAAGGACTGAGTGATCTCATAAAGTAGAACTCTAGTCTTTATTGGATTTGGACTTTTTTCCAACTCAGCTCTAAAGCTCACAACTGCAAACTTCTACAAGATGCAGAAAATATTACAATGCTAACTCATGTTTCCAAATGAAATTTGTTCAGTTTATCAAATCTGAGATCTTTCAAAAAAAATAATGTCATGTTTACATCATTTCAAAAAAATATTGCATGACTTTGCCTTTAATGCTTAGACTGAATCAGAATGAAAACTGTGCTAAGGCATTCCTGAACTTAAAAGTCCTTCAATGCCTCCCTATGTTCTTCATGATAGAAACTAGAGCTCTCCACGTGGCATACATGGATCTTCACACAACTGTAAGCTTCCTTTCTCTTCAGCTTCAAATTTTGCATCCCCAACTGCAGTTCACCCCATTTCACATACACACATCTTAATCTTCAGTAATAGCAAAGTATTTACTATAAAGCAAGCTTCCCTGGTGGCTCAGACAGTAAAGATTCTGCCTGCAACGTGGTAGACCCAGGTTCAATCCCTGGGTCAGGAAGATTCCCTGAAGATGGGAATGGAAACCCACTCCAGTATTCTTGCCTTGGAAATTCCATGGACAGAGGGGCCTCATGGGCTACAGTCCATGAGATCCCAAAGAGTCAGACATGACTGAGAGACTAACATTCTTTTACTTTTATTTCAAGCTTTTACACACACACACACACACACACACACACACACACACACACACACACACACACACACACACACACACACACACACACTTCCTCTGTCTTGAAACATGATGCAAGTGTGACAGTCTCTGTGAAGCCATTGCCTCAACCCCACATGCTCTGTGCCGCCTGCCACACAATGCTACTTCTGGCCTGTTTGCCCATATGCCTCCTAATTAGAATATGAGCATATAGGAACTATTGAGCCTTTTATTTCTACATTCCTGAAACCAGTATTTCCATTTGTCCATAGTAGGGAATTCATGAATATTGTTGAATGAACAAATGGATAAATAAATATCATCCTTACTGCTATTCTAACTTTGAATTAATGGTCTATTTTTAATAGAGTTGTTTCTGTTTATTCTTTTGTTCTTGAATCTCTGAGGCTTGAGGTTATTGAGTCTCTCCCTTGCTGTCTCTTATACACATCTTGTTTTATTGATCAAAGTGTTTAGAATCTATATTTTCCTTGTGATAGAGATGCATGGATCAATACGATCTTATAAGAGATTTATTTGTATACTAAGGACTGAGTGATCTCATAAAGTAGAACTCTAGTCTTTATTGGATTTGGACTTTTTTCCAACTCAGCTCTAAAGCTCACAACTGCAAACTTCTACAAGATGCAGAAAATATTACAATGCTAACTCATGTTTCCAAATGAAATTTGTTCAGTTTATCAAATCTGAGATCTTTCAAAAAAATAATGTCATGTTTACATCATTTCAAAAAAATATTGCATGACTTTGCCTTTAATGCTTAGACTGAATCAGAATGAAAACTGTGCTAAGGCATTCCTGAACTTAAAAGTCCTTCAATGCCTCCCTATGTTCTTCATGATAGAAACTAGAGCTCTCCACGTGGCATACATGGATCTTCACACAACTGTAAGCTTCCTTTCTCTTCAGCTTCAAATTTTGCATCCCCAACTGCAGTTCACCCCATTTCACATACACACATCTTAATCTTCAGTAATAGCAAAGTATTTACTATAAAGCAAGCTTCCCTGGTGGCTCAGACAGTAAAGATTCTGCCTGCAACGTGGTAGACCCAGGTTCAATCCCTGGGTCAGGAAGATTCCCTGAAGATGGGAATGGAAACCCACTCCAGTATTCTTGCCTTGGAAATTCCATGGACAGAGGGGCCTCATGGGCTACAGTCCATGAGATCCCAAAGAGTCAGACATGACTGAGAGACTAACATTCTTTTACTTTTATTTCAAGCTTTTACACACACACACACACACACACGCACACACACACACACACACGCACACACACACACACACACACACACACACTTCCTCTGTCTTGAAACATGATGCAAGTGTGACAGTCTCTGTGAGGCCATTGCCTCAACCCCACATGCTCTGTGCCGCCTGCCACACAATGCTACTTCCGGCCTGTTTGCCCATATGCCTCCTAATTAGAATATGAGCATATAGGAACTATTGAGCCTTTTATTTCTACATTCCTGAAACCAGTATTTCCATTTGTCCATANCACACACACACACACACACACACACACACACACACACACACACACACACACACACACTTCCTCTGTCTTGAAACATGATGCAAGTGTGACAGTCTCTGTGAAGCCATTGCCTCAACCCCACATGCTCTGTGCCGCCTGCCACACAATGCTACTTCTGGCCTGTTTGCCCATATGCCTCCTAATTAGAATATGAGCATATAGGAACTATTGAGCTTTTTATTTCTACATTCCTGAAACCAGTATTTCCATTTGTCCATAGTAGGGAATTCATGAATATTGTTGAATGAACAAATGGATAAATAAATATCATCCTTACTGCTATTCTAACTTTGAATTAATGGTCTATTTTTAATAGAGTTGTTTCTGTTTATTCTTTTGTCCTTGAATCTCCGAGGCTTGAGGTTATTGAGTCTCTCCCTTGCTCCTAGTAACAACAGAGTATTGTCATTTCTTTCTGAAATGCACACGGTCTAATGAGCAGAGCTCTGATGCTTCAAGCAGACTCCAGTGGCATGGTCCTCTTTCTGTTTTTCATCCGGCCTCATTATGTTCTGCAATCATGTGCAAGACTTAAAGTTGACTTAACACTGGATCCATTTTATGTTGCCTTTGGGCCTGGATGGCCACCTATTGGGGTTTCCCAGGCAGCTCAGTGGTAAAGAATATGCCTGCCAATGCAGGATACTCAGATGTGCCTTTAGTTCCTCAGTCGGGAAGATCCCCTGGAGGGGGAAATGGCAACCCACTCCAGTATTCTTGCTTAGAGAATCCCATGGACAGAGGAGTCTGGTGGGCTATAGTCCATGGGGTTGAAGGAAGTCGGACATAAGTTTACGAATGAGCATGCACACATGCACGGCCACTTATTATGTGTCCACAGACATTCTCCAGAATGGCATTTGATAGAGCAAGTTTAATTTGTTATGATATTTTAAAATATTATGATACTTGTAAATAATTTGGTATTTAAAGTATTTTAGTGAATGCCCAACAGTGGTCAACTTTGAAATTGCAGTATTTATTTCTAGAGATTTAGTGGAAGATAGAGAAAAGCAGAATTATTAGAATGAACCCACTAGTCTTTTCTTTTCCATGACCCCTTTAAAAAGTTCTAGAAAGGCTCTGTTTGATTCCAACTATGCTCTTTCATCCTTAATGCTCACCTCTGAATAACGTGCAGACTCCAGAGAGCCAGATTTTTAAGTGCATTTCCAAGACCTTGCAGAATAAAGGTGTCAGGGATTGCTTTGTGAACGTTTTGCAACTGTCTTGTATAAAATAGTATAGGGACTTCCTCAAATAGATTCCCCTACAGGGACACACAGTTGGGGGGCAACTCATAGCACATCAGAGACAGGCCAGGACCAAACATGAAACAGATGCCATGGCTTTGTTATGGATATGACAGACTTCAGGGTCAGCACTCCTGTGAGGAGGGAATGCATACAGTTTTTCAAAGGAGCTCCAGGATATGCTAGGAAACCTAACACTTGTGTGGGTGTTTTTCCCTCCTGACTGTTAATTCCACTGGTAAAAAAAAAAATGATTAAAAAAAAAAAACAACAACAAGCAAACAAAGAAAGCACATTTTAACACTGTGAAACTGTTAAGCACTACTTACACTATTAATCTGGCAGTGAATATATTCAGAGTGCCTAATCAAACAGATGTGCTAAAAAATTATTTGGGCAACTATTCATAAGAGTAGATATTTCTACTCTCAAAGTTATTTAAAGTATGAGATAATCAAGTACAGAATTGATACAAAGCAAGAATATTCAATGATTAAGGGCCAGGAGTTAGGAACAAGACCATGATAATAAGCCTCTAATATTTCATAACTCTATAACCTTCAGTATCCATTTCTTCATTTAAAAAATAGACATATAATAGCATTCTATATTACTGTGGTCAATATCAAATAAGATAAAGCATGCCAAGGCTTGAGCAAAATACCTGCTTCCTAGGAAGGTCAATAATCATTAGCTATTTCTTAATCATGATTATTAACATGCAGGTACTAGATAAACAGAAAGTCCTGGCAAAGTAGGAGATACCGTAGAAACAAATGCTAGCGTGGTGAAGAGAATACTGACTTTGGGCCAACTGGATCTGGATTAGGGAACCAGCTACATTGATTTCTGGTTATATGATTTTACCACTATGCTTAGCCTTTCATAGCTTCAGTTGTTTCCTCTGTAAAAAATAATAATAATACCTACTTTTGAGAGCTGTGGTGAATATGAAATGAGGTCACACATGCCAAGCACCTGGTACCTGGCTGGTCTCCTTTGCCTTCATTTGAAATCTGTTGCTATAATCTTTGTCCTTCATTTCAGTTGGGCAGAACTGATAAGACTGGATATTCTTCCATGACCCTTGTCTGACAGTAACATCTCTTAATGCTACTAGTTTTAATATCAGTGGCAAAAACAAAGTTAAGAACAAACAGAATATGTGGTGACTGATTTGTATGGAGAGACTAGGTTTAATAATAATTGGTTAAACCACTGAAGGATGAATGATTTATAAAATTGAGAAGACACAGGAAAAAAAAAAGTACAGGGAAGAATAATCACAGGTTTGAGTACATACAAATTTTAAAAATCAGATCTTCAAAATATCTGTTACCAAAGTAAGAACAAAAAAGGCATTTTGAGTTAAAAAAAAATTACAACAGACCTGATAGATCAAAGAGATCTTTTATATATTATGTGCTCATATAAATGATAATACACTAAGACAATTATAAATAGGCAAAAGGAGAGACTACAAAAGAGAAAATATAACTATTAAAAACATAAAGCAAACTATTCCAAACTTTTATTAATCAAAGGATACAAACTAAAATATTGAGATAGGATTATTCACCTGTTATTTAAATTTTAAATTAATAACTACTGCTGGTGATGATGCCTAATAAAACTTTCTAACACTGAATTTTCCCTTTCAAATTTTCTGAATGAGGTTATACTATTCTTAACTTTAATTTTTATAATAATTAATTGGATAACAGGTGAACAGATTTGGAGTAGTGGACAATTGCCATGCCAAACTGAGACCATGGAATGCACAGTTGGTTGCTGTGTACAGTGATTACGTATCATATATTTTTGAGAATATTTCTGAAAACTACATTGCACACATATTTGACCAGAGTCTAAGAGAGAATCTATGCATTAAGCAGTAAATGCATGGTATTATATTTTAAAATATATTTAAAAAATAACATGTGCTGTGATATAAGATATAAAGGATTGAAAGAAGGGGGTAGTCTGTGAG
Source organism: Raphicerus campestris (assembly GCA_006410735.1). NCBI lineage: Eukaryota > Metazoa > Chordata > Mammalia > Artiodactyla > Bovidae > Raphicerus > Raphicerus campestris. The sequence goes on from SJYW01014437.1 coordinate 120,922, forward strand.
AAAGTAGATTACTGACAAAGTAATTGTAATGTTTGAGATTTTCCTAGTATTCTATTTATTTTTTGGAAAACACTACCATATATATTTCTCTCATTTAATCTCTTTACTGTTTTCCTCTCTCTCTCTCTTTCACACACACACACACACACACTTTCAGTGACACAGACAAGGGTACTGAGTATGAAAGAGGTTAAATAATTCCCTACTCCAAGCTCAGAAGCCTGTAGGAATACAGCTAGCTAGGGCTTCCACCTAAGTCTCCCAGATGAAGGTCTTCTGCTTCCCACTCTGTTGACTTGGATATAAAAAGTATTGATATATGAATTTCAGTGATAAAGAACAAAGTGTTACTGCAGACTATCATAGAGATTTTGGAAAGAGGATGAAGATAAATCAAGGGAAAGTGAATCTATAAATGAAGTTTTCTTAAGCTTTTACTGTTTTTACGACATTAGAAGTAGTATGCTTGGAGCCCATAAAATATCCCCTCATGGTCCTAAAGCCCATCACTGATCCAAGTGAACCTTCCCAAGCTTAAAACTTATCCTGCCTCTTCTATGCCTCCACTGGCCAACAAAATATATTTTTCTAGATTTATGTTCTCTCCACCTGATTGCATTAACTACTTCTTGCCTGTATTCAGTCAGTTTAGTTCAGTCGCTCAGTTGTGTCCGACTCTTTGCGACCCCATGAAACNCTATGCCTCCACTGGCCAACAAAATATATTTTTCTAGATTTATGTTCTCTCCACCTGATTGCATTAACTATTTCTTGCCTGTATTCAGTCAGTTTAGTTCAGTCGCTCAGTTGTGTCTGACTCTTTGCGACCCCATGAAACACAGCATGCCAGGCCACCCTGTTCATCACCAACTCCCAGGGTCCACCCAAACCTATGTCCATTGTGTCGGTGATGCCATCCAATCATCTCATCCTCTGTTGTCCCCTTCTCCTCCTGCCCTCAGTCTTTCCCAGCATCAGAGTCTTTTTGAAAAGTCAGCTCTTCGCATCAGGTGGCCAAAGTACTGGAGTTTCAGCTTCAACATCAGTCCCTCCAATGAACACCCAGGACTGATCTCCTTGAGGATGGACTGGTTGGTTCTCCTTGCAGTCCAAGGGACTCTCAAGAGTCTTCTCCAACACCATAGTTCAAAAGCATCAATTCTTTGGCACACAGCTTTCTTTATAGTCCAGTTACTTAAAGATTAATGGCGATGGCATAATGAGAACACTCTAGAAACAAAAGTACTTGGATTTTCTGGTGTGGGCAGTAGTATTCCAAGACTCTATCTTTTTTTTTTTTTTAAGTTTCCCAAGCAGGGATCAAATTTGGGCCCCCTCTGGGTGAAAGCATGAAGCCTTGGACTGCTAGGAAATTCCCCAAGACAATACCATTGCAAAAAAGGAGTAAGAAAATCTGAGTTTGGTTGTCCTTCCATGATCTTTGAATTACAGAGCCACAGGCATAGTATTTAACTATCTTGAGTTGCATTCTTCGTGTGAAAAATGGAAATGATAATACTTATAACACATGGTTTTTGTGAAGATTAAATGGGATAATGGATTTGGATATAATCCATTCTAACAATCTTTCCCCATGATGTCAAGGTAGTATCTTTGCCAGTTTTTATTTTATGCTTTTGTGAAAGCATTGATGTCAGCTCAAGGCTGTTTTTTGCAGAAAAAATTCAGATGTCCTTTAACATTGTCTGAATGCTGTTTGTTAGTTTGAAGATGAAAGGATGACAACAATAGCAACATAATGGCATGTTAAAAGTCTTTGTCAGGCCAGTCAACAAGCAAGAACGTCTTCTATTTGCAGCTGTGTAGTATGAGCTAATTTATTTTAAATTGTGTATATTTACACCATGTCATTACACAGTTCAGAAACAAAGTCTTTGTGTCTTAAAAGCAGATAGTTTTAGATGCAAGGTTAATGTCACTGCCTAGTAAAGAATTTGTAAAGATCATAGAGACAGGATGCATACAATGTCTTCTTTAGAAACATATTCTATCACATAAAAGGTCATCAGGCTCTCAAAAGGAAAATGAAATAGTATATATTTGGACCAGTATTCATATTTCCAAGCCACTAAGGTGCCACTCAAAATGCTGAAATATATTCTTTCTATAAACAGACAAGTGGCAGAATCACATGCTTTTTCAAAATGAAAAATGTTCTTCTCAGGGGTTCAATTAGGTGCAGTAACATCAGTAAGTACAGCCACCTTCCTGAGCTTCAATAGCTCATAAAATATTTTTAAAAAATATTTTCATAATCTACTATCTCATTTCAAATGACCAAAAACCTATAGGAGGACTCCTGTCTCTTTCTAATTACACCAATAATAATAAGTACATTTCTACTGAGCATGATGTTGTAGACACAATTTAGAATAGCACATTCAAGATTACCTAGGACTTCAGGACACTATCATATTTAAGGTTCATTCAAGACAGAATGCCAATTCATAGATGCCACAAAAGGCATGCTGGAAAGGGTATGGCTATAGTTTGTTGATTGAATTCTTGTACATTTCAAGGGTTAGAGATGAATATCTAAATATACTTAAAAAAACTGAAATGTCTCACATTTTAATGCATTAGGCCTATGAGATCACTAATTATTTGTTCCTTATTCATAATAGAGTTGCCTGCTTCTCGGTTTACTGGTTTGAAAATTTCTTGGCGTCAAGGAACATATCACTTACCTNTTGGGTCCTTGCTGGGAGATGAGGGGCAGATATTTAGATATATTATTACAAATCTGTCACCCAGGAAAGACATCTGAAAATGAGGATAGAGATTGGGGAGTTATCACTGCATAAGTGATGCCAAAATTGATTGGAGCAGCCCTGGGGGATGTAAAGAGGTCTGAGCACTGTATCTTCACTATTTAAAGAACAAGATTTCCTGAAGGAGTCCAACAAGGCAAGTTCAGGAATGGAAAAAAAGACCAGGCAACCTTCAAAATTCTATTGCTTTCCTGCCAAGTTTATATCATGAGCGTTAGGAAACTCAATCTACAAAAAGTAGTACTCATCGAAAAATACAGAAAGAAATCAAGAGTATTCATTTATTATATCAATGATGTGTATAAGTCTATAGAAGGATTTGTCATAGAGTTTATTTAAGCAAAGGTGTTCCTAATGGCTTTGAATTGTTCCATATCATTATCAGAGCTTCCCTGTCGGCTCAGGGGTAAAGAATCTCCCTGCAGTGAAGGAGTCTGCCAATGAAGGAGATGTGGGCTCCATCCCTGGGTTGGGAAGATCCTCTGAAGAAGGAAATGGCAACTCATTCCAGTATTCTGGCCTGGAAAATCCCATAGACAGAGCAGCCTGGCAGGCTACAGTCCATGGGGTCACAAAAGAGTCAGACATGACTTAACGACTAAATANCTGGGTTGGGAAGATCCTCTGAAGAAGGAAATGGCAACTCATTCCAGTATTCTGGCCTGGAAAATCCCATAGACAGAGCAGCCTGGCAGGCTACAGTCCATGGGGTCACAAAAGAGTCAGACATGACTTAACGACTAAATAACAGCATCATTATCATTTTATTGATTATCCATATATATTAATATATGTAGTGAGCTAATATCTATGATGTGTTAAATATGTATGTATCTACATGCATGTGTTTTGTTGGCACTGTTTTTTAAAGTAAAGTACTTCTGTTACATAAAAAGTATGGAGTGTACTTAAATGTTGTACTTTTCTTCAACTATAGATATTGGTGTATTAAACAAACTGATTGTAATTATCAAATAATTTGCTTAAAAACAAAATTTTTTTCTTTTCAGAAGATAGTACCTAGATATTATAAAGGATGCTAGACATTTCAAAAGCAACAAGTCAGTCCATAATTTAAAATAATACATACTTATAGATATTATCTAAATGCTTGCAATGTTTTATTAAAAGTATATAATCATATGTAAGGCTGATAAAAACATCTTCCTGGATTCTGGGAAAGCAAACAAAAAGGAGAGGGGCAGTAGAAGAGCTGCATTTATAACTGCATATTCCTTCTAGAATATCGGATTTCTTCTGGGCAGTAGGTTAAACATAAAGGGGGACCATAATTTCACATTTGATTTCTACAAGCTCTTAGAGAGGAGGAGTCATAACTGAGGTTCTTCTCCCTCATTCAGGAGAAGCCACAGAGAATCTCTCGGGAATTATTTACACCAGTACCAGCATCACCAGCAGATCCCTTAATAAAGAGAGTGCCCAGGTTGGGGATTGCAGCTGAACCTCGTAGCTCACATGCCACACCAACCTGACACTCAACAAAGGACTCTGCCTTGTATGTGTACCTAATAATACTGAGTACCAGATCTCAGACCATTTATCGCAAGCCCATATATGAAGAAGTAATTTAGATATGGCTGAAGGGAACTATATGTACCTCTAAGTTAGAAAAGTAACCACAGTAGTATATACAGCTGCACAGTCAATATAACCTAGAGTTTGTAAAAACATACGATACTCAGTTGTATATATACATACATTACATGCATATCACGTCATTGCATATATAGAGAAGATCTTGACAAAATTCCTCAAAATGGTGATAGTTAGGAATATTAGACAGCTTATTTTCTTCTTTTTGCTATTTTATTTTCTCAGTTGTATAAAATCAGTGTCACGTTTTCTCTTTCAAAAAATTAATAAATGTTGCTTGAAGGAAAAAAAGGCTAGGGATTATTGGGATTACTGAGTAGGCAGTTATTAATTTTTTATCTAAATGTTAAAGCAAGAGAAACATCATTTTATACGTCTTCTTTTGATGTATCATAAAATCAGTGGTGTTAGCCAGTAAAGTTATCTAAGAAACAGAAACAGCCTCACAGACATAGAGAACAGACTTGTGGTTCCCAAGGGGCAGGCAGACAGGGGAGGGATGGAGCGGGAGTTTGGGATTGGTGATGTAAACTATTACATATAGGATGGGTAAGCTGCAAGGTCTTACTGTACAGCAAAGGGAAATAGAAAATTCAATACATGCGATAAACTATAATGGAAAAGAATATGAAAAAGAATATATGTATGTGTGTGTAAATGAATGGCTTTGCTGTATAGCAGTAATTAACTCTATGTTATAAATCAACTATGTGTGTGCTATATGCGTGTGTGTGTTCTAAATCATTCAGTCATGTCTGACTCTTTTTGACTCCATGGACTGTATCCCATGAAGCTCCTCTGTCCAAAGGATTCTCCAGACAAGAATACTGGAGTGGGTTGCCATGCTCTTCTCCAGAAATACTTCAATAACATAAATAAAAATAAAAATAGTAGTGTTGGCATTTTACTCATTAATTTGAATGTCTAATTAATGGTCCATATGCTAAATGTTAGAAGCTAACACTTTTTTTATCTCAGGTCCATAATCAGAAAAGACATGCGGCTGCACATATATTTTTATTAAATAGACAGATTAGCTTTTAGCATCTCCTTAATTAAATGTTTTGCCAGAGAATTACATTACTATTCTACACAGCTTTGCCTGGCCAAACATGGTTTTCATTATATTTCCTGTCTTTAATGAAGTTAAGCAGTCCCAAGACTGCTCATAGGAAACGAGCAGAGTCAGATAATGTACTGCTTGGCAAATGAAGTGCAGTCTTGTAAACTGGACAGAAGGTGGAGGAAGGTGCCATCATGATTATCTGAACCTGGGGGATCCTTCTGTGTTCTTGTTAGCAGTCGTACAGAACTTTAAACCAGCCTTTAAATGAGCTTGGATTGTATGCATTCAGCTGAAATGCACTCAGAACAGAACATATTCCTAGTGGCTAAGTGCTCATGCCTGGTGACACTTGGCCTCAAGTTCTGGAAGCCTGTTACTACCAAGACAGCTTCTGTTTTACTACCAGGCTTCTTCTGTGAACCATAATCTCAGGCTCCAATATGGAATCACTCATACTGCTGTTTTGATTGGTATTGTATGTGAAGAGGTAAAAAGATGCTGGGCTCACCCTCAACCCACAGGCTGGGCAAGAAGAACAGAGAGAGAGCGGCAAACTTACAAAAAGCCTCTGAGTAGTAAGTCGAGAAGAAGCTGCTGTGTCTGCGTAGAAAGAAAGTCAAAACAGTGCCAGCCTGAGAAAAACTCTGAAATAAGGAGAATTTGTCTTTAGCCCATTCTTGGCTTTCTTTCCTATGCTGTTTATTTTTATTTATTTTTTTAATTCAGAAAGTGAAAGTTCTTCTTGGCTGGTGTCAGCCTAAGAAATTTTTCACACCAGATCCATCCTTTCAGAGAGCACTTCATGTTCTGACTCTCTGTTTAATTTTATTAAAATATATGCAATCTGTGCCCATGGTTTAAACTCCCTTGCTTCTAAACTCCCTTTAAAAGGGGATCGGTTTAATTTTTCCTTAATTACTAAGTTCAAACTATAATTACAATTCTTTTTCTCTCCCCCTCCCCCAGCTAACAGTGGGGGCTTTGAAGGTGAAAGACTTATCCAATTAATTCTACAAGTAGTTGGTGATTATCTGTTGCTTGCCCTATGCTGGATGGGCTTCTGGAAAACTAAACAAAATGGTTAGCCACAATTTTCCGTGAAAGAGCTCACAACCTGGACCACAGAGTGGTCCAGTAGCTTGGATGCTTAAGGGGTTCAGAAAAAAAAGATAAATCTAAGTGATGAGAGATGTGTGGAGAAGGTAGGCTCTGGGCCAGGTTTTACAAGAAATATATCACATGTGAATATCAAAGAGGAGGAATGCCCTGAAGGCCCAGGGAGAGTGCGAAGGGATAGAGTTGACCACACATTCCATTTTGTATGGAATCAACCTGAGTATAACTGTGATCTTCCTCTCATTTTTAGTAGCCCCATTTCTCACTTTGAAAAGTGTCCCATTTGTATGAGAATTACGTATCTTTCTACCAGCAGGGCTTACTAGTGGAGTGATGAGATCAGGATAACTAAAGGAGAAGAATTTATTGGGGATTAGAGGAACATGAGATTGGATTGCTCAGATTCATCCAGGTTACATGGGCACCTACACTTAGACATGGAAGCAGCGGGAAAGAGGAAAACAATTATTAACTGGAATTGGGAAATGGCATCACAAAGTAATGTGGAAAGAATAATCAGGTACAAAATAACAATCATATATATAGTTTAATCTTTATGTATTTTTATATTATATATCTTTATTAAATCTTGCCAGCTCATTGAAAAAATAGTTTATGAACATTAGATTTTGAGTTATGACTGACTGCATCTTTGTTCAGTACTTTCTCTTTTTCTATCTTTAACCCATGTACAACCCTGAGGACCTTTAAATTATTATATGTTCTGAAGAGATAGACATTAAATTTAATGAAAGTGTAATGCATTGCCTAAAAATGACACTATTACTGTTTTTACTAACAATTTTACAGTTTATAAAATGCTCTGCACTTTTGAAGCCCAGAGTTGGAGTGGGAGGGTTTTATTGTGGAATCCATCTGTAAAGCACTGTTGGGTTAAAATGGAGTGGTAGCCAGGAATACAGTGAATAATAGTTATACACGAGTGATGTATACTGAAACTTAATGTAGGTAGTAAGAAGTAACAAAGGAAAAATTGTAAGTGGCTGAATCAAAGATTTCTAGACTTTGATATTAGAATAATTTGGGAAAAATGAATCTATTTGGAATCACGTATAATAAATACACTGTACATGAAGATGTGATTTCCTTAGAAACAATAAGAGTACCATTTGTTGAGCACCTAGTCCATGGTCAGTAATCCTTAAAACAACACCCCTAGGTAGAATTAATGTCCTTCTTTTACAAATGAAGACACAATAGCCGAAAACAGATGAGTTATCCAATTCAGAGTCACTGAGTATGGGAAGTAACCAAGATCTGGACCACGTGCCTCAGCCATTTCTACACTTACAGTGCAACCTTGAGACTGATGACGGCCTTTGAAATAGTATTCAACATGGATCCTGAGAAATAATTATAAAATTTTCTCATTTGATGATCATTTGATAGAATGATTAGGCCAGAACAAAAGGATTAAAGAGGGTTAATCATGGGACAGTTTTTATAAGCATATAGTAATTTTCAATTTATCTTTTAGGAAGAGCTGTAAAAATGTGTCAGCTGAGAAGGCTATGTTGATTGAGAGCACTCAAATCCATTAGTGAGAAAAGGGCACCGAATTTATGTGAAGAAATATTGACTCCAAACTTCCATAACCTGGGGAAGGAAACAGACATCTAGGTCTCAGAAGCAGACAGAGTCCCAAAAAAGGAACTAAAAGAGTTCCCATAACAAGCCATCTTATAATTAAAAGGGCAAAAATTAAAGATAAAAAGATTATTTTAATATAAATAAGCAAAGAAAGCAAAACAAAACAAAAAACTTGGAGATACAGACATACAAAATAAGCCACTGAGATGAAATATGCAGCATAAGGAATATGATCAATCATCTTGTAAGAACTTTATGGGGACAGATGGTCACTAGACTTTCATGGAGATTATTTCATAATTTATGCAAATGCCAAAGCACTATATGCTGCTAAGTCGCTTCAGTTGTGTCCGACTCTGTGCAACCCCATTGACAGCAGCCCACCAGGCTCCGCTGTCCCTGGGATTCTCCAGGCAAGAACACTGGNAAACTTCCTCATTCCTATTGTATTTTCAGTGATGGCTATTCTAAAAATTGATCCTTCTATTGTAGAACCGATTTCTGCCTACAGATTCAGGTATCTTGAGAAACAGATTTTTGATCCTTGAACATTTTCCATGCGTGACATAATGGTATAGTATCTGTAGATGAGGTCACATCTTTGTTTTCCTAAAAAGTTTACCTCTGTGAAGCAGTTAAAGATATAGCTATTAGCTGGTGAACTCTGTATTATTGGAGCCAAAAGTGGATGATGTGGAGAGATTTGAAATTTACCATTCCAGGTGGTGCTAGTGGTAAAGAATCCACCTGCCAATGCAGGTTAGATGTAAGAGACATGGCTTCTGTCCCTGGGTTGAGAAGATCCCCTGGAAGAGGGCATGGCAGCCCACTCCACTATTCTTGCCTGGAGAATTCTATGGCCAGAGGAGACTAGCAGGCTGCAGTCCATGGGGTTGTAGAGTCAGACATGACTGAAGTGACTTAGCACGCATGCACGAACCTGTTAAATTCCTTTGCTAAGCAACTCCTAAAAATCCTCCTTGCTTGGCTTGATCCTAAATGGATTTGGAAACATATGGTTGTGGAGGTTTTGTATTTGTTTTATTTTTGTTTTTTGACCATGCCACTCAGCATGTGGAATCTTAATTCCCTAACCAGGGATGGAACCCTTGTCCCCTGAGTGAGAGCAAAAAGTCTTAGTCATTAGATCACCAGAAAGTCTTACATGGTCATGTTTTAATTCATATACTGACAAGAGTTTATGACATATATCATAGAGAAAACTGTATGGATACTTTGGCAAATAATCAGATAAAAGACAGGACCATAGTCTCTGTTCTTAGGGAACACACACTGGAATGGGAGGAAAATGCAACTAAATGGATGATTATGTGGGAGATGGTGAGGAAGCCTTCCTTGAAAATGTCATGTTTAACTGAATTTTGAAACAGAACTAGGAATTATATCCTCAAAGAAGGTTTAGAAGAAGATTCTTCTAAGAGAAAGAAGAAACAGCAGGTGCAAAGTCTTAGAAGCAAGAAAAAGCATGACAAGTCAAAGAACTGAAAATTGTTTATGTTGGTTAGAATGTGATATGAGAGGTGGGAAAGATGAGTCTCATGCTGGAGAAGCAGGTGAAGAGGTCAGCTAGACCAGGGGGTGTCAACTCCAGCCTGCTAACCAAATCTGGCCTGAAGCCTAGACCTGTGAGTAAAGCTTTACCAAAACTATTGACGTGTGTTCAGTGGCCTTTCTTACAGCAACAGCAGAACTGAGAAGCTCTATCAGAGACTTTATCTTCCTCAGAGCCTAAAATATTCTCAATGTGGCCACCTTTTTGCTAAATTTTAGGCTGTATGATGTAGAACCTTTCTAAACATTTTGAATTTTACCATGAAGATAATTTTTACAAAGTTCATAAATAAGCATAACTCTAGGAGTTATGCTGCCTTGTGCAGAATGAAGGAGCAGATTGGCAAGGATGGAAGCAGGTCAGCAGCTATGAAGTTGTTAGACATGAAATTCTCTGCAGACCTATACTTGAGGTCAAGGGAATTGGTGAGAATGAAAAGGAAGAGGTGGATTTGAGAGGCTGTAAATTTGTAATATCATTGCAAGATCACTGACTGGACATGTGGAATAAGAAGAGTGCCTGATGGTGAACAGAAGTTGGATTGGCATCCAAAGTGTATCTGATGTCACTTGTTAAGATTGGAGGCTCAGAATGGATGATCCAATGAAGACCTGTGATGATGAATTCTATCTGAAACCTGTAGAGTTTGAGGTGATTATGGAAAAATAATTGGCCAAATTGAGAATGCATTTTCCTATGTGGGTCTAGAGCTGGAGGGGAAGGTCTAGCCTAGAAAGGTAGATTGACATATTAACAGTCTGGTGGTTGAGGGTCACCGAGGAAGAGCTTGCAAATCAGAGGAAGGAAGATGGGTCAGGAGTTAGATGAAAGAGCAGATGGAGTTTCAGATGTAGGAGCGGTAACAGGACAATGTGCTGCTTTGGACTGAAGGTGGGAGCCCATGAAGGAGGAAGGCAAGGAAAGAACATAAAATGGTCCAGGGTTGCAGGCTAGACGTGAGTTCAGTCATATGACTGAGCTGCGAGGCACTTGTCAGACCATCCACTAGGAAGTCATTGCTGACTTAGAGCATCGGAGGTAGAAACCCAGTGGGGCTCACGAGTGAAAGGGAAGCCAGTAAGGAGTAGCAACAGGTAAAATGACATCTTAACAAAATGGGTCATGGAGAGGATAGGGCATACACATATACAAAGATGCAGTCAAACTTTTGTTTAGGGACCTGGAAACAAACAGAAAACAAACGTATGGTTATGAAGAGGAAAAGGGTAGAGGAGATAAGTTAGGAGTTTGTAATTAGCAGATTCAAACTAGCAGGTAACCAACAAGGACCAAAATTATATATTGTCACCCTGCTTATTTAACAGGGAATTACACTCAATATTTTGTAATAATCTCTAAGGGAAAATAATCTGAAAAAGAATGAAAGTGAAAATGTTAGTTGCTCAGTCTTTGTGATCCCATGGATTGTAGCCCACCCAGGCTCCTCTGTCCATGAGATTCTGCAGGTAAAAATATGAGTGGGTTGCCGTTTCCTTCTCCAGAGGATCTTCCCAATCCAGGAATTGAATCCAGGTCTCCTGCATTGCAAGTGGGATCCTTTACCATCTGAGTTACCAGAAAANGCCCCGGCTTCTCTGTCCATGAGATACTGCAGGTAAAAATATGAGTGGGTTGCCGTTTCCTTCTCCAGAGGATCTTCCCAATCCAGGAATTGAACCCAGGTCTCCTGCATTGCAAGTGGGATCCTTTACCATCTGAGTCACCAGAAAAACATCTACAAATCCTCAATTGACTATGAAAAACCCTTGACTGTGTGGATCACAATAAACTGTGGAAAATTCTTAGAGATGGGAAAACCAGAATACTTTATCTGTCTCCTGAGATACATGTATATGGGTCAAGAAGCAACAGTTAAAATTGGACATGGAACAACAGACTGATTCAAAGTTGGGAAAGAAATATGACAAGACTGTATATTGTCACTCTGCTTGTTTGACTTCTATACAGAGTACATTATGTGAAATGATGGGCTGGATGAAGCTCAAGCTGGATTCAAGATTGCCAGGAAAAATATCAATAACCTCAGATATACAGACGTTACCACTCTAATAGCAGAAAGTGAAGAAGAACTAAACAGCCTCTTGATGAGGGTGAAAGAGGAGAATGAAAAAGTTGGCTTGAAACTCAACATTCAAAAACCTAAAATCATGGCATCTGGTCCCATCACACATGGCAAACAGAAGGGGGAAAAGTGGAAGCAGTGGCAGATTTTATTTTCTTGGTTTCCAAGATCACTGTGGACAGTGAGTGCAGCCATGAAATTTAAAGACACTTGCACATTGGGAGGAAAGCTATGACAAATATAGACAGTGTATTAAAATGCAGAGGCATCACTTTTCCAACAAAGGTTTGTATAGTGAATGCTATTTTTTTTTCCAGTAGTCTTGTATGGATGCAAGTGTTAGATCATAAAGAAGGCTGAGTGTCAAAAAACTGATGCTTTTAAATTGTGGTTCTAGAGAAGTTTCTTGAGAGTCCCTTGGACAGCAAAGAGATCAAACCAGTCAATCCTAAATGGAGACCAACTGTAAATACTCTGAAAGGATAGATGCTGAAGCTGACCTTCCAATACTTTGGCCACTTGGTATGAAGTGCTGACTCATTGGAAAAGATCCTGATCTTGGGAAAGACTGAAGGCAAAAGAAAAAGGGGGCAGTAGAAATTGAGATGGTTAGATAGCATCACTGACTCAATGGACATGAATTTGAGCAAACTCTGGGAGACAGTGGAAGACAGAGGGGCCTGGTGTGCTACAGTCCATGGGGTTGCAAAGAGTGGGACATGACTTAGCAACTGAACAACAACAACAAAACTGAATCACTTTGTTTTAAACCTGAAATTAACACAACATTGTAAAACAACTATGCTTCAATTAAACAAGAAGAAAAGATTAATGATATTTTATAGCAAAAAATATATTTGCTTAAAAGGGAGAGATCTAGCATTCTTTATATATGAATGAAAGTAGTGGGAAGAGATGGTTGTAAGGGAAAGTGCATTGCCTTGAGTGTAAATGAGCCTTTGTTTGAACCTCTGCTCTGTGCATTGTTGGCTGTGTCAATTTTACATTTTGCTAAAACTC
>SJYW01014437.1:150372-161790 GCA_006410735.1 Raphicerus campestris
GCCTGGTAGGCTGCAGTCCATGGGGTCGTGAAGAATTGGACAAGACTGAGCGACTTCAGTTTCACTTTTCACTTTCATGCATTGAAGGAAATGGCAACCCACTCCAGTGTTCTTGCCTAGAGAATCCCAGGGACGGGGGAGCCTGGTGGGCTGCTGTCTATGGGGTCACACAGAGTTGGACACGACTGAAGTGACTTAGCAGCAGCGGCAGCAACTGTGAAAATAAATGGATCATTTCTGAAAAACAAAAGAAAATGCAAATGAGTAAGAACTCACAGCTTCTTAAAATAGATCTGACTTAAGTTCATGACCTATCAGTGGAGAGAGAAGTGTCAGGGGCTCAGGAAGCCACAGAAGTTGTGAAATAATTTTCCTGGAAAATAAGAAAAATCCTACTAGAGAGACAGAATCATTGTCTGAAGTGACACATTTAAATTGAAATGTGACCATTCAGTTCTGTTGAAATATAAATATAAATATGAATGTTCATATTTTCTTCATTTATTTAACTCAGTAATGCTCCATGGAGGACAGACATTTTCCATATCTTTAACATCAATGACTTGAAAATGAACATTTAACTCAGTTTTGTTAAATACCTTTGTTATGAAAGATCCCAAAAGTTGAGAGAAAATAACCCAAGTGATTAGTGAATAAAATTACTGTAATATATTTTATTTATGATTTGGTTATACAATTGAATCCAGAAAGAAATTGAAGCGTAACAATCTGGTAGATGTGGTTGTTATAAATCATCTTTTTCTGTCTTAAAGACTTGAAAAACTGGTTTTCAAGGAAACAAGGGATCCTGTTTGCTCATGCCCCTTGATCTGCAGTGTGAAGGGTGGGTGCAGCTGCTGAGACTGAATCTCTGGACAAAAATCAGTTTAGCCCCTTCTCCAAAATCTGAAGTCTGTCAATAAGGATGCTCTTGTTGCCAAAATTAAACAGCAGTTTGTCTCACTTCTGAAATTTCAAGTGAAAATGAATTTAAAGTTCCATTCTTGGCATTGGTACGGTAGAAGTGAAAAGTGTTTGACCTTTCCCTTTGCATTTGGATTGATCGTAGCAGAGAGAAACAGTGCATCAAAGAGATTTTAAAACTTCAAACTTCAAAGTTTCTAAGATTGTTTTCAAACTGTGTGAGTCAGGCTGCTTTGTCTTCTAAGTGATTTCTTTTATCCACTCTTTCTATTTTTGGTGGAAGGAGGAAAAAATCACCCCATCAGGAGAAGAAAAAAATGTTTCTCTACCCTTCCTGGCTTTTTGGCTGGTCTAACAATCAGGTTAACCTAGGATAGATTAGCAGGAGAACAACATATTTAATTACGTATGTACAGCGTTCCATAAGACTATGAAAACCCAGATAGTCAGGCCACTGAAGTTTACATGTCTCTGAACTAAGAGAAGGGTGCAGGGGTCTGGGACCCTGAAGAGTAGCCAGAGAGCTCACAAAAAGGCAGAGGAGCAGACATTTGGTGAGCCAGGGTTTGTTGGGTCTGCAGAGTTTGGGACACGGGGAGGAATCTGATCTCCATGTTACCACACTCACCCTGTATCCCTCNATATGTACAGCGTTCCATAAGAATATGAAGCCCCAGATAGTCAGGCCACTGAAGTTTACATGTCTCTGAACTAAGAGAAGGGTGCAGGGGTCTGGGACCCCGAAGAGTAGCCAGAGAGCTCACAAAAAGGTGGAGGAGCAGATGTTTGGTGAACCAGGGTTTGTTGGGTCTGCAGAGTTTGGGACACGGGGAGGAATCTGATCTCCATGTTACCACACTCACCCTGTATCCCTCATGGTCATCTGTGCTGACAGCTCTCTCCTTGGACCAGGTTCTCTGTCTAAATTGTTTTAGTTAGTTCAGTTTAGTTCAGTTCAGTCGCTCAGTCGTGTCCGACTCTTTGTGACCCCATGAATCGCAGCACGCCAGGCCTCCCTGGCCATCACCAACTTCTGGAGTTCACTCAGACTCACGTCCATCGAGTCAGTGATGCCATCCAGCCATCTCATCCTCTGTCGTCCCCTTCTCCTCCTGCCCACAACCCCTCCCAGCATCAGAGTCTTTTCCAATGAGTCAACTCTTCGCATGAGGTGGCCAAAGTACTGGAATTTCAGCCTTAGCATCATTCCTTCCAAAGAACACTCAGGACTGATCTCCTTTAGTCAGTTAAGGGTGACATAAACTTAAAAAAATAATAATAATCTGCTAGGTCTTGGTTCTCTTCAGTTCAAACTAGGCCAGAAGCCAGAGTGGCACAACCTGGGATCCTTATATTGAACATCTTCTCTACACAAGAATCAAGAAATCACCATAGGATATTTGACCCTCAGACAGATGAGAGTCCCACATAATTACCCATTATGTGATTAAAACATTTCACATTGGACATGATAACACTTGAGCAATGACTGTTTTGGGTGATTTCCTCCTTTGAAATTGTGGGTAAAACTCCACAGAATGTGTTGAATAATAAATTGCTACATGGTGGTTAATTCATTAAAAAGAGAATCAGTGACTATTTTGTGTGGGGAGCTTATTTATTGACTTACTGATTCTATCTGCATATATGAAGCACATTTTTGATATAGATTATGTACAAAAACATTAACAGATTCTGTTTTCTAGATGATGGTGAGGAAGTACCAGCAAGGATGTTTGTGGATTATGGAAAGTTGCTGTTCCTGTTTTGTTGGCATTATTTTATCTTGTGCCACAAGTGCTATATCACTTTTTGTTGCCAGGTGACAGTCCCTGGAACGCAGTCCTTGGTCTTCCCTTACCTGAGACCTTCCTGTTCTGTCTTTATCCTTTCCAGCACATGCTTCTCAGTCTCCTGTGTGAGCTCCTCTCCCTCTAAGTGTGGGTTCTCAGAGATGTCATGTGCAGTTCTGTGAGAAACACATTCATCGGTCCCAAACCAGGAGATGGAATTGGAGACCCAAAACACAGCAAAAGTGAGACTTTAATGATGATCTTGCAAGGTGGGGTGTCTGGTGGGCAAGCATACCCAGTGTTGTTAAAACAAGCAAGTTTATGCCCTAGCACACAAGTCCCTCCCCAGTTCCTCATTGGCTGACTACTATGGGGTGAACTTCCTGGATGTCACCTAGGTTTATTCCCTCCCTCTTTTGGGGCTGGCACCTCCCTGGCATCTTGTTTCTTCCTTTCTTGTGCACCTATTCCCATTCTTATGTTTTGAATTCACAATTAGAATTCAAAAAAAAATCCTAGGCACACAAAAATCCTAGGCATCCCACCCTCCCTTTGTTTGCCCAGACTTTCCTTACAGTTACTATACCAACAAATTGCTAGGAGAGTTTGGCTGGTAGTAATCTTTCCACAAAGCCAGACACCCTTGAAAGTGGACCACTTTAATTTTTTTATTTCTAACAGTTCCGTCTGTTCTCAATCCCATATCTTCCAATACATAACCTATTGCTGACATTCTGATGAGTCTCTAACCTTTATCTTCAGCTTTCTTTGGGGGGCTCTCTCCCACTATCTCAGGATGTCATAAACAGCCAATCTGGAGATGTTCAGTCTTCATCCCACAGGTTCTATTTCCTCCAAAAGCATCTTCTTTCTCAATCTTACAGTTTCTACCTTGATGAAAGGCATCTTTGCACATTTAACTGCTCAATATGCAAACTGAAGAGCAGACTTGTTTCTCCTGTATCCCTAGATGTAATGACTCAGGCCACCCTGTCAACTCCGTGTTTGAAGCCCCTGAAATCTCTCTGCTGCCTTCCTTCCATCTTGCAACTGTTCTAGTTTATATACCATCTTCTCCAACCTGAGATAATGGAATCCCTTCCTCCTAACATCTCTGCTCCAGCCCTATTTCTCCTCTGCCAGTGTTTTCCTGATGAGACATCAAATTTGATGAGTATTCAGGTCTTTCCTGGTGAATAAGACTTGGCAGTGAAAAGAGCAGATGACATCAAGGATGCCTACCAGACAAAAACACATCCCAGGAACCTAACTTTGAGAGGAGAAGATGAAACAGAATGGGATCCTCTAACTGGCATGTATTTGGTGTGAAAATAAAGATAGTGCAAGAAAAGGAATTGACTGACATTCTTTTTTCACCCATAATCTTGCTCACCAGACAAAGGAGAAAAAAACATTTAAAGTTCTGCTTTATCCAAGAGAAGAATTCTTTTATTAGCCTCTCGCTATTCCTGAGCTGGTCTTTTTTTAGCCTTTACCTTTTTTTCCCCCAGTGTAGCCACCTTTCTACATCTAGTACTCTGATATCAAGTAGAATGAGACTGGATCAGAGAATGGATAATCTACCAAGTCAGCAGTCTACATAAACCAGTCCATGTATATATGCACATATAAATACACATATGGATGTTTAGCATACAAGATACACTTATTCTATGTAAAGCTTTGTGAAAGACACCTTTGATTGGTAGAAGGATCATTTAATGACTAGTTATCATATGCCTGTAAATACTACAGCATTTGAATGCCAAAATGGAGAAATAGCTTAGATTGACTACTAGAATAGTACTATTAAAATAAACATTTACCTCTATCTCAACCTTATTGACTCCCCCATGTTATTCATTAGAAATTTTCTAGAGCCAGAAAGGACAAAGGAGACCTGAAGACATGTTGTGCTGTGTGCTTGATCACTCAGTCATGTCTGACTCCTTGAGACCCCATGGCCTGTAGCCCACCAGACTCCTCTGTCCATGGGGATTCTCTAAGCAAGAGTATTGGAGTGGGTTGCCATATCATCCTCCAGGGGATCTTCCCAACCCAGGCATCAAATTCAGGTCTCCTGCATTGCAAGTGTATTCTTTACTGTTTGAGCCACCAGGAAAGCCCCAGAATACTGAAGTGGGATTCTATCCCTTCTCCAGGGAATCTTCCTGACTCAGGAATCGAACTTTGGTCTCCTGCATTGCAGGCAGATTCTTTACCAGCTGAACTACCAGGGAAGCAAAGACATGTTGGACTAAGGTATTTATTTGTCTGTTATATTTGTACAAAGATGATAAACTGATTCTTGTTTTAAAGGAACTCATAGACAATTAGAGAAGATAGACTGAAGGCAAACACAATGCAAGGCAGCAGTCCTGAGAGCTATCTGCAGCGTACTCAGGAGAGAACAGGGGAGAAGCAGCCTCTTCTGCTTTAAGAAGACAGGGCTGCACAGAAGTGCCAAACACAACACGAGTCACTGGTCTTTGATAAGCAATGCAGGTCACTATGACAAATAATCCATCCCATGGGACTGATCTAGTGACAGTTTGTCTCAGAGTCACTTGACAGCTCAGAACTCAGATTTCCTTTTACTCAGATTTCTTGAGATTTGGAGCTCAGCACCATCCTTGAGTCTGATCTTGTGTCCGATTCATGACTCAGCGCCTCTCAGATGGGATATACATGCTTGTATGTTTCAGAGGAGAAGGGATTCAAAGAGCTCACTACATTATGGGACCAAATCCCCGGTCACAACCAGGATCAAAAGTGTACTTAAGATCACCGTGAGCAGAAATTGACCTTCAGCCATTGTTTAACTGATCTCTGAGTCTTGCTAATGAGAAATTTCGAAGACACAGACAAAATATTATCATGTGCAAGAGGTCTTTTATCTTTGGTTATTTCTTTTGCTGAAATGGTTATGTAATCTTTAGCTGATAGGCTATATTAGATGTTTTATTTTCAGGCTGCCCTAAAGGGGAAGTGAGCTAGCAATGCACATTATTAAGTGTGATATATGATGAAGGAGTTAACAGAAATTTCAGGACACTAGATACTCAACTCTTAAAATAATGTGACCAACTAGTATATCTTCAAAAAATAGGAATGACATTTTTCTGCCTTTTAATAGTGTGAACTATTGTTGAAGTTTGATAATTTGGGTTCCAAAGTAGTTGTTACTGTCAACACACACACACACACACACACACACACACACACAANATCTTCCAATACATAACCTATTGCTGACATTCTGATGAGTCTCTAACCTTTATCTTCAGCTTTCTTTGGGGGGCTCTCTCCCACTATCTCAGGATGTCATAAACAGCCAATCTGGAGATGTTCAGTCTTCATCCCACAGGTTCTATTTCCTCCAAAAGCATCTTCTTTCTCAATCTTACAGTTTCTACCTTGATGAAAGGCATCTTTGCACATTTAACTGCTCAATATGCAAACTGAAGAGCAGACTTGTTTCTCCTGTATCCCTAGATGTAATGACTCAGGCCACCCTGTCAACTCCGTGTTTGAAGCCCCTGAAATCTCTCTGCTGCCTTCCTTCCATCTTGCAACTGTTCTAGTTTATATACCATCTTCTCCAACCTGAGATAATGGAATCCCTTCCTCCTAACATCTCTGCTCCAGCCCTATTTCTCCTCTGCCAGTGTTTTCCTGATGAGACATCAAATTTGATGAGTATTCAGGTCTTTCCTGGTGAATAAGACTTGGCAGTGAAAAGAGCAGATGACATCAAGGATGCCTACCAGACAAAAACACATCCCAGGAACCTAACTTTGAGAGGAGAAGATGAAACAGAATGGGATCCTCTAACTGGCATGTATTTGGTGTGAAAATAAAGATAGTGCAAGAAAAGGAATTGACTGACATTCTTTTTTCACCCATAATCTTGCTCACCAGACAAAGGAGAAAAAAACATTTAAAGTTCTGCTTTATCCAAGAGAAGAATTCTTTTATTAGCCTCTCGCTATTCCTGAGCTGGTCTTTTTTTAGCCTTTACCTTTTTTTCCCCCAGTGTAGCCACCTTTCTACATCTAGTACTCTGATATCAAGTAGAATGAGACTGGATCAGAGAATGGATAATCTACCAAGTCAGCAGTCTACATAAACCAGTCCATGTATATATGCACATATAAATACACATATGGATGTTTAGCATACAAGATACACTTATTCTATGTAAAGCTTTGTGAAAGACACCTTTGATTGGTAGAAGGATCATTTAATGACTAGTTATCATATGCCTGTAAATACTACAGCATTTGAATGCCAAAATGGAGAAATAGCTTAGATTGACTACTAGAATAGTACTATTAAAATAAACATTTACCTCTATCTCAACCTTATTGACTCCCCCATGTTATTCATTAGAAATTTTCTAGAGCCAGAAAGGACAAAGGAGACCTGAAGACATGTTGTGCTGTGTGCTTGATCACTCAGTCATGTCTGACTCCTTGAGACCCCATGGCCTGTAGCCCACCAGACTCCTCTGTCCATGGGGATTCTCTAAGCAAGAGTATTGGAGTGGGTTGCCATATCATCCTCCAGGGGATCTTTCCAACCCAGGCATCAAATTCAGGTCTCCTGCATTGCAAGTGTATTCTTTACTGTTTGAGCCACCAGGAAAGCCCAAGAATACTGAAGTGGGATTCTATCCCTTCTCCAGGGAATCTTCCTGACTCAGGAATCGAACTTTGGTCTCCTGCATTGCAGGCAGATTCTTTACCAGCTGAACTACCAGGGAAGCAAAGACATGTTGGACTAAGGTATTTATTTGTCTGTTATATTTGTACAAAGATGATAAACTGATTCTTGTTTTAAAGGAACTCATAGACAATTAGAGAAGATAGACTGAAGGCAAACACAATGCAAGGCAGCAGTCCTGAGAGCTATCTGCAGCGTACTCAGGAGAGAACAGGGGAGAAGCAGCCTCTTCTGCTTTAAGAAGACAGGGCTGCACAGAAGTGCCAAACACAACACGAGTCACTGGTCTTTGATAAGCAATGCAGGTCACTATGACAAATAATCCATCCCATGGGACTGATCTAGTGACAGTTTGTCTCAGAGTCACTTGACAGCTCAGAACTCAGATTTCCTTTTACTCAGATTTCTTGAGATTTGGAGCTCAGCACCATCCTTGAGTCTGATCTTGTGTCCGATTCATGACTCAGCGCCTCTCAGATGGGATATACATGCTTGTATGTTTCAGAGAAGAAGGGATTCAAAGAGCTCACTACATTATGGGACCAAATCCCCGGTCACAACCAGGATCAAAAGTGTACTTAAGATCACCGTGAGCAGAAATTGACCTTCAGCCATTGTTTAACTGATCTCTGAGTCTTGCTAATGAGAAATTTCGAAGACACAGACAAAATATTATCATGTGCAAGAGGTCTTTTATCTTTGGTTATTTCTTTTGCTGAAATGGTTATGTAATCTTTAGCTGATAGGCTATATTAGATGTTTTATTTTCAGGCTGCCCTAAAGGGGAAGTGAGCTAGCAATGCACATTATTAAGTGTGATATATGATGAAGGAGTTAACAAAAATTTCAGGACACTAGATACTCAACTCTTAAAATAATGTGACCAACTAGTATATCTTTAAAAAATAGGAATGACACTTTTCTGCCTTTTAATAGTGTGAACTATTGTTGAAGTTTGATAATTTGGGTTCCAAAGTAGTTGTTACTGTCAACACACACACACACACACACACACACACACACACACAACATACAAACAAAACACACACACAAACAAAATGAATTTTTGCTTTATATAAGTTAAATATATATGCTGTGTGATTGTATAAGTGTGTTTCTTTTTGATTCAGTAAGTTGCTTTCAATCAAAATTGGCTGTGCTTTTTCAGGAGAGATATTAACATATTGTTCAAATATCCATATTTTAAAATTATTTCAAAAATGTTGCATATATATTCACTCAAAATTTAGAATTTCATATTTCTAGAAATGAATACTATCTCCTTTAGATTTGCTAAGATATCAAAGCAGGGAAGGAAATGTGGAGGATATAAAATATGGACTTCAATGTGTATTGGAGTAATATTTTCACTGCATAGAATTGTATATGTTATCCTTATTTTCCTTTTAAATCTTAGCTCCTTACTTTTAGAATTTTATTCTTGAAAATTTCTTGATGGTCCAGTGATAGGATTTTCACTTCCTGGGGCACAGTTTCAGTCACTGGTTGAGGAATTTAGATCTCACAAGTGGTACAGTGCTACCAAAAAAGAAAAAAAAAAAAGAATTGCATTATTTTCCACTTGTTTGAGAACAAAAATGACCATTTTTAAATTAAAATGTTGTGTTTAAGGATCCAGAAAACGTCAGAGAAACTTATTGACTATACATCTGTAACCACTTTGAACCACTGTATCTGTGGTGATTTAATATTCTTACCATTCAGAATGATGGGCTTTACAGCACTTTTCTCAAGGCTGATTTCATGCTCATGAAGGCTGTGTGGTTGCAAACATTTAGTACTGATTCATTTTGGAATGTAATGTCCAGGGTTTGAGTATTAACACTGTCACTAGTGGTGTGAAATTGGCAAGTTCTTTAATAATTCTGGGACAAAGTCTCCTCAGAGGATCATGACTACTTCACTAGAGTGAAGTGTTTCAGTCTAATGCTTTCTGAAATGACCTTGCTTGAAAAATAACTAATCTGCAGCACCATAACAAATGCTAGATCTTATTTCCTGTATTATCATAGAGTCTAGCCTCAACTAAGGGACTACATAACATTTTCCAGGGTGGCCCAATGATACTCTACAAAACGTGTTTTAAAGATAGTTTTTGTGGTTACATAGTTTTAAAAAATACTGTGTTCTCTAGTCCCACTTAAAGGATATCTGTACTGTAGCACAAAAAACTGCTCCTGGAGGTTGTGCAGTAAGGAAACTATTAAGTATTGTTTAACACAGACTTTCTAAAATTGAAAGTGAGAGTGAAAGTTGCTCAGTCATGTCCGACTCTTTGTGACCCCAATGGACTATACAGTCTATGGAATTCTCCAGGCCATCCCTTCTCCAGGGGATCTTCCTGACCCAGGAATTGCACTGGGGTCTCCTTTGCAGGCAGATACTTTTGCAACTGAACTATGAGGGAAGCCATTTTCTAACCTTAGTTGATCTAAAAACTTTTTTTTTTTGCATAATATTCATATTCATTTAAACTTATGGGGCCAATAAACAGAGGGACCTTGCTTCTATCACCAGTCACATCCACAGCTGGGTATTGTTTTTGCTTTAGCTCCATCCCTTCATTCTTTCTGGAGTTATTTCTCCACTGACCTCCAGTAGCATATTGGGTACCTACTGACCTGGGGATATATCTTTCAGTATCCTATCATTTTGCCTTTTCATACTGTTCATGGGGTTCTCAAGGCAAGAATACTGAAGTGGTTTGCCATTCGCTTCTCCAGTGGACCACATTCTGTCAGACCTCTCCACCATGACCTGCCCATCTTAGGTTGCCCCGCAGGCATTGCTTGGTTTCATTGAGTTGGACAAGGCTGTGGTCCTAGTGTGATTAGATTGACTAGATTTCTGTGAGTATGGTTTCAGTGTGTCTGCCCTCTGATACCCTCTTGCAATACTTACCATCTTACTTGGGTTTCTCTTACCTTGGGGATGGGGTATCTCTTCACGGCTGCTCCAGCAAAGCACAGCCGCTGCTCCTTACCTTGGATGAGGGGGTATCTCCTCCTGCCACCCTTCCTGACCTTCAAAGTGAGATGGCTCCTCTAGGTTCTCCTGACCTGCACAGTCACCACTCCTTGGGCGTAGGGTTGCTTCTCCTGGCCGCCACCCTTGGCCTTGGGTGTGGGTGGCTCCTCTTGGCTGTTCATGTGCTGTTGCAGCCTGGCACTTTAGGCCACTGCCCCTGACCTCGGACGTGAGGTAGCTCTAGGCCGCACTTAAGAGCGCCTGCTAATAAGAGAAGGGAAAATTGCTCAGTCGTGTTCGACTCTTTGCAATCCCATGGACTGTAGCCTATCAGGCTTCTCAATCTATGGGATTTTCCAGGCAGGAGTACCGGAGTGGGTTGCCATTTCCTTCTCCAGGGGATATTCCTGATCCAGGGATTGAACCTGGGTCTCCCGCATTGTAGGCAAACGCTTTACCTACTGAGCCACCAGGGAAGCCTGCTAGCAAAGTAATGCTCAAAATTCTCCAAGCCAGGCTTCAGCAATATGTGAACCGTGAACTTCCTGATGTTCAAGCTGGTTTTAGAAAAGGCAGAGGAACCAGAGATCAAATTGCCAACATCCGCTGGATCATGGAAAAAGCAAGAGATTTCCAGAAAAACATCTATTGCTGCTTTATTGACTATGCCAAAGCCTTTGACTGTGTGGATCACAATAAACTGTGGAAAATTCTTCAAGAGATAGGAATACCAGACCATCTAACCTGCCTCTTGAGAAATCTGTATGCAGGCCAGGAAGCAATAGTTAGAATTGGACATGGAACAACAGACTGGTTCCAAATAGGAAAAGCAGTATGTGAAGGCTGTATTTTTTCACCCTCCTTATTTAACTTCTATGTAGAGTACATCATGAGAAATACTGGGCTGGAAGAAACACAAGCTGGAATCAAGATTGCCGGGAGAAATATCAATAACCTCAGATATGCAGATGACACCACCCTTATGGCA
>SJYW01014437.1:163265-187680 GCA_006410735.1 Raphicerus campestris
AGAAACAGTGGAAACAGTGTCAGACTTATTTCTGGGGACTCCAAAATCACTGCAGATGGTGACTGCAGCCATGAAATTAAAAGATGCTTACTCCTTGGAAAGGAAAGTTATGACCAACCTAGATAGCATATTCAAAAGCAGAGATATTACTTTGCCAACAAAGGTCCGTCTAGTCAAGGCTATGGTTTTTCCAGTGATCGTGTGTGGATGTGAGAGTTGGGCTGTGAAGAAGGCTGAATGCCAAAGAATTGATGCTTTTGAATTGTGATGTTGGAGAAGACTCTTGAGAGTCCCTTGGACTGCAAGGAGATCCAGCCAGTCCATTCTAAAGGAGATCAGTCCTGGGTGTTCATTGGAAGGACTGATGCTGAGGCTGAAACTCCAATACTTTGGCCACTTCATGCGCAGAGTTGACTCACTGGAAAAGACTCTGATGCTGGGAGGGATTGGGGGCAGGAGGAAAAGGGGACGATAGAGGATGAGATGGCTGGATGGCTTCACTGACTCAATGGACGTGAGTCTGAGTGAACTCCGGGAGTTGGTGATGGACAGGGAGGCCTGGAGTGCTACAATTCATGGGGTGGCAGAGAGTCAGCCATGACTGAGCAACTGAACTGAACTGAACTCTGCATGTAAGTTAAATAACTAGGGTGACAATATACAGCCTTGATGTACTCCTTTCCAAATTTGGAACCAGTCTGTTGTTCCATGTCCGGTTTTAACTGTTGTCTTGACCTGCATACAGTTTGCTCATGAGGCAGGTAAAGTGGTCTGGCATTCCTTCTCTTTAAGAATTTCCCACAGTTTGTTGTGATCCACACAGTCATAGACTTTAGAATAATCAATGAAGCAGAAGTAGATTATTGTTGTTGTTTTTTTAATTCTCTTGCTTTTTCTATGATCCAGTAAATGTTAACAATTTGATCTCTGGTTCCTCTGCCTTTTCTAAATCCAGCTTGTACATCAAAGCTTTCAGTTCAGATATTGCTGAAGTCTAGCTTGACGGATTTTGAGCATAATCTTGCTAGCAGGTGAAATGAGTGCAATTGTATGGTAATTTGAACATTCTTTGGCATTGCCTTTCTTTGGAATTGAAATGAAAACTGACCTTTTCCAGTCCTGTGGCCACTGCTGAGTTCTCCAAATTTGCTCACATATTGAGTGCAGTACTTTTACAGCATCATCTTTTAGGATTTGAAATAGCTCAAATGGAATTCCACCACCTCCACTAGCTTTGTTCATAGTAATGCTTCCTAAGGCCCACTTGACTTCACACACCAGAATGCCTGTCTTTTAAGAGCTATTTTGTACAGTTCTTCTGTATATTCTTGCCACCTCTTCTTAATCTCTTCTGCTTCTGTTAGGTCCTTGCTGTTTTTGTCCTTTATTATGCTTATCTTTGCACAAAATATTCCCCTGGTATCTCCAATTTTCTTAAAGACATCTCTAGTCTTTCCCATTCTGTTTTTTCCCCTGTTTTTCTTTTCATTGTTCACTTTGGAAGGCTTTCTTCTCTCTGCATTGAAATCCGTATATCTTTCCCTTTCTCGTTTGCTTTTCATTTCTCTTCTCAGCTATTTGTAAGGCCTTCTCAGACAACCACTTTGCCTTCTTGCATTTTTTTTTCTTGGGGATGATTTTGGTCACCACCTCCTCTACAATGTTACAAACCTCTATCTGGAGTTCTTCAGGTACCCTGTCTACCAGATTTAGTTACTTGAATCTATTTGTCACCTCCACTATAATCATAAGGGATTTGATGTAGGTCATATCTGAATGGGCTACTGGTTTTCCCTATTTTCCTCGATTTGAGCCTGAATTTTGCAATAAGGAATTGATGATCTGAGCTACAGTCAGCTCCAGGCCTGCTTTTGCTGACTGTATAGAGCTTCTCCATCTATGGTGGTAAAGGATAAAATCAATCCGATTTCAGTAGTGACCATCTGACGATGTCCACGTGTAGAGTTGTCTCTTGTGTTGTTGGAAGAGGCTGTTTGCTATGACCAATGTGTTCTCTTGGCAAAACTTTGTTAGATTTTGCCCTGCTTCATTTTGTACTCCAAGGCCAAACTTGCCTGTTATTCCAGGTATCTGTTGACTTTCTACTTTTGTATTCCAGTCTCCTATGATGAAAAGGACATCTTTTTTTGGTGTTAGTTCTAAAAGGTCTTGTAAGTCTTCATAGAATCATTCAACTTCATCTTCTTCAGCATTAGTGTTGGGACATGAAAGTGAAAGTGAAAGTTGCTCAATCATGTCCAACTCTTTGTGACCCTATAGACTGTATAATTCACAGAATTCTCCAGGCAAGAATACTGAAGTGGGTTGTCATGCACCTCCTCCAGGAATCTTCCCAGGGATCAGATTGCACCCAGGGATCAAATCTAGGTCTCCCATATTGCAGGCAGATTCTTTACCAGCTGAGCCACAAGGGAAGCCCATGAATACTGGAGTGGGTAGTCTATCCCTCCTCCAGTAGATCTTCCTGACCCAGGAATTGAACCAGGGTCTCCTGCATTGCAGGCAGATTCTTTACTGAGCTACTGGGGCATGGACTTGGATTTCTGTGGTGTTGAATGATTTGCCTTAGAAACGAACCAAGATCATTCTGTCATTTTTGAGACTGCAACCATTTTGAGTACTGCATTTTGGACTCTTTTGTTGCCTATGAGGGCTACTCCTTTTTTTCTAAGGGATTCTTGCCCACAGCTATAGATGTAATGATGATCTGAATTAAATTCACCCATTCCCATCCATTTTAGTTCACTGATTCCTAAAATGTAGATGTTCGTTTTTGTCATCTCCTGTTTGATCACATCCAGTTTACCTTGATTCATGGACCTAACAGGTTCCTATGCAATATTATTCTTAACAGTGTTGGACTTTACTTTCACCATCAGACACAACCACAACTGGGTGTCATTTCTGCTTTGGCTCAGCCTCTTCATTCTTTCTGTAGCTATTTCTCTGCTCTTCTCCAGTAGCATATTGCACACCTATCGACCATGGGCGGGTTGAGGGGGGCTCACCTTTCAGTGTAATATCTTTTTGCCTTTTCATACTGTTCATGGGGTTTTCAAGGCAAGAATACTAAAGTGGTTTGCCATTCCCTTCTCCAGTGGACCACGTTTTGTGAGGCCCTAACCAGCAGACATGCCCTTCACTGCTCCATGTAGCTGGACAATATGCCCAGTGCCCTGGTTGTCCCACAGCTGGTGCTTGTTGCATGTATAAACCTTCACTGGCTGTTGGGTGTCGGTCAGTGTGCGGCCCAGGATGGAGGCAAAGGCCCTGCTGGAGTGGCTGGGAAGGGAGTCCAGGGAGGCTGGAGCTTCCCAGCCTCTTTGCTGCTGCTGGCCACCGTAGGGCCTCTCTTCCACCCAGTAATCGCTGTCTGCCCTGGAACTGATCTGCCACCCAGGAGTGGAGGGCCTCTCGGCCTCAAGAAAATGCAAATCAAAGCCAGGATGAGATACTGCTTCATACTTACTCAGTTCAGTTCAGTTCAGTTCAGTTGCTCAGTCATATTCGACTCTTTGCAACCCCATGGACTGCAACACGCCAGGTTTCCCTGTCCATCACCAGCTCCTGGAGCCTGCTCAAACTCAGTCCATCGAGTCAGTGATACCATCCAACCATCTCATCCTCTGTCATCCCCTTCTCCTCCCACCTTCAATCTTTCCCAACATCAGGGTCTTTTCTAGTGAGTCAGTTCTTTGCATCAGGTGGCCAAATTATTGGAGTTTCAGCTTCAGCATCAGTCCTTCCAATGAATATTCATTCAGGACTGGCTTCCTTTAGGATGGACTGGTTGCATATCCTTGCAGTCCAGGGGACTCTCCAGAGTCTTCTCCAACACCACAGTTCAAAAGCATCAATCCTTCAGCACTCAGCTCTCTTTATAGTCCAACTCTCACATCCACACATGACTACTGGAGAAACCATAGCTTTGACTAGATGGACCTTTGGTGGCAAAGTAATGTCTCTGCTTTTTAATATGCTGTGTAATCTGGTCATAGATTTTCTTCCAAGGAGCAAGTATCTTTTAATTTCATGGCTGCAGTCACCATCTGCAGTGATTTTGGCCCAAGAAAATAAAGTTTGTCACTCTTTCCATTGTTTCCCCATCTATTTGGCATGAAGTGATGGGACTGGATGCCATGATCTTTGTTTTTTGAATGTTGAGTTTTAGGCCAGCTTTTTCACTCTCCTCTTTCACTTTCATCAAGAAGTTCTTTCGTTCCTCTTCTCTTTCTGCCGTAAGCATGGTGCCATCTGCATATCTAAAGTTACTCATCTTTCTCCCAGCAATCTTGATTCCAGTTTGTGCTTCATCCATCTTGGCATTTCACATGATGTACTTGGCATATAAGTTAAATAAGCAGGGTAACAATATACAGCCTTGATGTACTCCTTTCCCAATCTGAAACCAGTCCATTTTTCCATGTCCAGTTCTAACTGTTGCTTCTTGTCCTGCATAGAAGTTTCTCAGGAGGCAGGTAAGGTGGTCTTATATTCCCACCTCTTGAAGAATTTTCCACAGTTTGTTGTGATCCACACAATCAAAGACTTTAGTGTAGTCAATGAAGCAGAAAGAAGTGAGTGTCAAGGACTGAGAGGAGTGGGGTTGTGGAGTTAATGTTTGATGGAGACAGTTTCTGTTTGGTTTCACAACATTGTGAGTATAAGTGCTGCCACTGAATTGTGTACTTAAAGTGATTAATATTGAAATTTTATGCTGTACACATTTCACCACAACTGAAAATAATATGCCAAAAAACACTGACTGGGATGCTTTAAGTAGGTGANCAACATTGTGAGTATAAGTGCTGCCACTGAATTGTGTACTTAAAGTGATTAATATTGAAATTTTATGCTGTACACATTTCACCACAACTGAAAATAATATGCCAAAAAACACTGACTGGGATGCTTTAAGTAGGTGAATTGTATCGTATATGAATTATATCAACAATAAGCTTTTTCAAGAGGCAATCAACTTTTTACATTTTTGTGTGAAGACAGAATATATATATATATATGTATGTATGTATTTAAAGATAACAGAAGCCCTCCTTGAAAGTAATTTAGTTAAGATCATTGATTGGATGGGGGAAAAATGAACACAATGAAAGCTAGGAACAGAGACACCCAAGATGTGGGTCTCACTCCCACCCCAAGTGGGACTGCCTATGGTCCCAGACAAGTGTGCAGANGATGAGATGGCTGGATGGCATCACTGACTTGATGGACGTGAGTCTGAGTGAACTCCGGGAGTTGGTGATGGACACGGAGACCTGGCGTGCTGTGATTCATGGGGTCGCAGAGTCAGACATGACTGAGTGACTGAACTGAACTGATAATACAAATGAACAGGTGAACGTATGCAGAAAAACAGGTGATGTGATGAACAAAGAAAGATTACTAGCTTATATGGGATAGATGAATGACTTTGTCCTTATGAATGCTTTGATTCTTTATGACCTAATACTTGCAGTTGCTTTTGCAGATATATTCCTATTATAAATCCTTTGCTTGAGTTTATTCGAGAAGGTCTTTTTGTTTTGGAACTCAAAGAGCCAGGCCACAGATATGCAGATGTAAGGGAATATGGGCCAAAGGTTACACAAATGATGGCATTTCAGATGACTACAAAAAAGGAAGGAATGTAAACAATCAATGGGAAGCATGCCTGGGGAACCTCAACAGTGAGAAAGACAGAGGATCTTGTGAGGGTTGTACCTGGAGTGAAGTCCTAAGGTGATATCAGTTCCAGCCACTGGGAAGATAGTCCCAGGATTTCAACATCTTGGATGAGATGTGACAGAAGCAAGGTTGGGCGTAGGTACTCAAATAGATCGTAGGAACAACATTCATAATAACAACAACAACAAAAAGCCTATGGGTAAGATCTGGGCACATGGAAGAGAATTAGACTTGAAAATCCACAGCTGGGGACAAGATGGCATGCCAGCGTCAGAAATGAGTTTCTAACAGGGAAAGTGGCTTTGAAGCCCTTTTTTTAGGACTAATGGGCTGAGGGATTTTAAATATTGAACTGATGAGAGGTGAGAGGTAAGCACTTTGATCACAGAGGCTGATTGGACTACTCTCCAACAAGACTCTGGGCCCTCAAAGCCCCCTGGCTCCAGAGCAAATCCCATAAAAGAATTCCTTCAGTGCACAAGCCTCTGCTCCAGGGCTCCTCCAGGAATAAATACATTCCTCAATCTCTCTATCTCTCTTAGTGTTTTGCTTTCAGTCTGGGTTTCCATACAGAGGTCCTTGTTTTTTTTTTAATTTATTTAAAAAAATATTGGCATGTAGTTGATTTACCATGTTGTGTTAGTTTCTGCTGTTTAAAAAAGTGAATCAGATTCAATCAAACCTAGATAAAATTGCCAACATCCATTAGATCATCGAAAAAGCAAGAGAGTTCCAGAAAAACATCTACTTCTGCTTTATTGACTAAGTCAAAGCCTTTGACTGTGTGGATCACAACAAACTGTGGAAAATTCTTCAAGAAATAGGAATACCAGATCACCTGACCTGCCTCCTGAGAAGTCTGTATGAAGGTTAAGAAGCAACAGTTAGAACTGGATATGGAACAGCAGACTGGTTCTAAATCTAGAAAGGAGTATGTCAAGGCTGTATACTGTCAAGGCTGATTACTTAACTTATATGCAGAGTACATCATGCGAAATGCCTGGCTGGATGAAGCACAAGCTGGAATCAAGATTGCTGGGAGAAATATAAATAGCCTCAGATGTGCAGATGACATCACACTTATCGCAGAAAGCAAAGAAGAACTGAAGAGTCTCTTGATGACAGTGAAAGATGGTATTGAAAAAGCTGGCTTAAAACTTAACATTNCCCTGCTTACTTAACTTATATGCAGAGTACATCATGCAAAATGCCTGGCTGGATAAAGCACAAGCTGGAATCAAGATTGCTGGGAGAAATATAAATAGCCTCACATATGCAGATGACGTCACACTTATGGCAGAAAGCAAAGAAGAACTGAAGAGTCTCTTGATGACAGTGAAAGATGGTATTGAAAAAGCTGGCTTAAAACTTAACATTCAGAAAACTAAGATCATGGCATCCAGTCCCATTACTTCATGGCAAATAGATGGGGAAACAGTGACAGGCTTTATTTTTGGGGGCTCCAAAATTACTGCAGATGGTGAATGCAGCCATGAAATTAAAAGATGCTTGATCCTTGAAAGAAAAGCTTCGACAAATGTAGACAGCATATTAAAAAGTAGAGATAATACTGCCAACAAAGGTCCATCTAGTCAAAGATATGGTTTTTTTCAGTAGTCACGTATGGATGTGAGAGCTGGACTAAAAACACAGCTGAGCTCTGAATAATTGATGCTTCTGAAAGTCCCTTAGACTGGGAAGAGATCAAATCTGTCAATCTCAAAGGAAATTAGTCTTGAATATTCATTGAAAGGTCTGATGCTGACCATTGAAAGGTCCAATACTTTGGCCACCTGATGAGAAGAACTGACTCATTGGAAAAGACCCTGATGCTGGGAAAGATCGAAGGCAGGAAGAGAAGGAGAAAATAGAGGATGAGATGTTTGGATGACATCACCGACTTAATGGACATGTCTGAGCAAGCTCCGGGAGTTGGTAATGGACAGGGAAGCCTGGCTTGCTGCTGTCCATGGGTTGCAAAGAATTGACAGGACTGAGCAACTGAACTGAACTGAAATCTTGTTAAGATTCTCTTCCCATATAGGCCATTACAAAGTACTGAATACAATTCCCTGGGATATTTAGCAGGTCCTTATTAGTTATCTATTTTACATATATATAGTAGTGGCCCTGACTTTTGAACAGTCTTGGTTTTCTTTCCTAAACAGCCATTCCCAGAGACAGCTCATATTTCTCTCACTTGTGATTCAGGCTCCATTCTCCTTGCTCCCACCCCTTGAAAGTCTACCCATCCAAACCAGCTCCGCTCCCAGGCTTGTCCATTTCTTGATAACCGAGTGTCTAGAGTCTCTGCCCTGGGATGGAAGGTGAAGAAGTGTGGATTTGGGTGCTTGCAGGACCTCATTGCTAAAAGCACAAAAGCACAGCTTTGGCAGGACAGGAAGTTCACAAGGGCTACGGTCCTGGGGACAATGCCACTGTAATGGTCTTGAATCTTGCAGTCACAGATATGGTTTCTTGGAAAACCAATGGCCCACCTAGCGGGGGAGGGTGGTGTGTTAGGGAAGAAATGCTCAGGCATCATAGAAGGGTCTATCTAACTAGTATTCATTTATCAAATGGTAGATGTTTATGATAAAAAAATCAAAGCCTGTAAAACTTAAAAATAAAGGTAGTAATGGATAGATGAGCCATCTTTTCCCCTCTCTCTCAGTAAAGACAACAACCACCAGTACAACAATGATTGTCTCCTGAGTAATTATTATTTCTTTCACAATGTTTGCAACAATTCAGTAAAGGAATATTACACATTATTACCGTTTCGCAGATGCTGAATAGATGCCAGTGTCCACTAATAAAGGTCAGATTTCATAGCCCATGCAATTGCCATTCATATTGTGTTTCATAAACACAAATACACACACACAGAGGAGCTTATACAAATCAAATTTAATGTAATTTCTTCATCAAACATTACATCAGTCATAATAAAAGTATTTCATTCTAAAAATAATAAATATAAAACCTCAATTAGAAAACAAAAACCCTATTTCCATACATTGGGAAAAAAGAAATAAGAGAAACCTTACATGGATTTTAGAGTCAGGCATTTCTCTGTGAACTTCTCAATGCATATGCTTGCTAAGGGTTCATGACAAATAGAATTTTAGAAATTATAAGCTATTTAGATGTTACATACATAATATGGTCAGTTATTGACATACTGTTGATGGCTACCGACTTTTCATTATTGATCTTCATTAAAATATTATAAGCATGAGGGAAAAATTATGTTTCATGGCTAAAACCTAATGAGAAATTTTGTTTTATTTCATAATTATATGGTGATGTTACAATTTTACTTCTTCATATGCAGACCTCTAAATTTCCTGGTGCCTGATACCGTCAACCATCATTGTATAGATGCCTGTCTTAATTACAGCAATTTGTGCCTCCTACCAAAAAATACTAAGCATAAACTTTCTGAAGAGATATCAAAATATGATACTGTAGGTGATAATATTTACTTTGCAACTGGTCAAATTTTAAAATGTGTGTTTCAGTTAGGGAATCTGTCTTAAATACGAACCTACTTGTCTATACTTGTATACATATTATATTCCTATTTTGCTTTAAAAGAGCATTTTGGGGTGAATTTTATAAACATGACCTTTGTCTTTACCCAAAGAAACATTCTGTTTGTTCATTTATTGTTGAGACAGCAGGAAAGACAACGAGAAACTTTTGTAAATATTTGTGCCCAGCTTGGATAATAGGCATAAAAGCTCTATTTTAAAATTGAGTATTTATAGTGTCAATATAATGGATTCATTTTAGTGTGATTTAGACTAATGTGACATGAATAATTTCTAATTAAACTTTGCAAGGAATGTTCTTATAATATCCACTAATTTATAACTAATTTTCAGAAGGCTCTTATGGTATTACCTAATTTACAACCAAAAACGTGCTTCAGCAATACTTTGAAATAATACTTTGAGGTAGTCACATTTATTAGCTATTATTATTAGCTATGCAGTAATAATTTCTATTGCTTTTAAAATTGCACAAAATCAAGAAATGTTTCTCTTGTTAGATGAAATAGTGATAAATCTTTTTATTTTATAAATGCACAATAATATATTTCTGAATATGGAATTATAGTGTCATAACTCTGTAGGAAAATGCCTTACCATATATACTCTCATATGGGGAAAATCCAATCAAAATCTTTCTACATTGATTATTTTCTTTTTTTCATCAGTTCCTATAGCAGTATACCTGAAAGCCATTAAAAAGATACAAATTGCAGAAGAGGGTCAGTATAACCCAATTTTGAACCTTCAGTTTTCACATTTTTCAGATATCACACCCAAAATATGGTGCAAAAAAGTCAAATACACCAGAAAATAATCACTAAGCTACTGAGAAAAATTGGCATATTCAATGTTTTTTGTGTGTGCAGTAAAATGCAGTAAGTGCTTTGCATCAATGCTAAGTCGCTTCACTCTTGTCTGACTCTTTGTGACCCTATGGACACACCATAGAGCGTGTAGCTCACCAGCTCCCTTTGTCCATGGGATTCTCCAGGAAAGAATATTGGCATGGGCTGCCATGCCTTCCTCCAGGGCATCTTCTTGTCCCAGGGACTGAACCCACATCTCTTAATTCTCTTGCACTGGCAGGCAGGTTCTTTATCACTAGCGCCACCTGGGAAGCCCCAGTAAGTGCTTTAGCAATACATAATTGTGAAATGGAATATATTCTTCCTCACCCAAGCTGGAGAATTTCTGATGTAGGTACTTACCCTGATCAGAATATAGTTTGAGTTGGAAGAGAGTGAGAAGATCGAGGACAGAGAGTAGATGGTGGACAGGCTTGTTTGGAAGGGTCATGGAATGAGGATGGCTGAAGCTTGGCCAGTTCTTGCATGACCAGCTGGAGAACAGATGTGTAAATACAACACAGAATCTCCTTCACAGGCAGTGCTGGAGAGGGCAGACTTTTGGCCTGATTCTCTTCTATGGGGTCCAGATCAGGTGAGCTATTTAATAGACCTTGAAGTTTAATGAATTGATGATTTTCATGCTATTGGTCACTTTCTCACAGAAATTATTCTATTCCTGAACACAGTCTGTCAAAAAATTCAAAAGAAAAACAGTTAGAGGCACAAGCCTCATAGTGTTAGAAGCCTTGATTTTTTTTGCTCCTTGATATAGACAATAATGGGCTTCCCAGGTAGCACTGGTGGTAAAGAACCCACCTTAGAATGCCACAGATGTAAGAAAGTGGGTTTCATGCCTGGGTTGGGAATGTCCCCTGCAGGAGGGCCTGGCAACCCACTCCAGTAATCTTGCCTGGAGAATCCCAAGGACAGAAGAGCCTGGTGGGCTACAGTCCATGGGGTTGCAAAGAGGCAGACATGACTGAAGAGACTTAGCATGCATGCACAGACAAATAATAAAATAAAAAATCAGATTATAAGATGCCTTAAGACAAAGTCAGTGTTCTTACATCATCTAAAAATGTGATTCTAACAGTAGACTTGCATATACTTCTGTGTTATTAGTTCATGTAGTTGTTCACATTTTCCTTTCACGCCCTCTAGAAATTTGAAGTGTTTCTTTTTGATGGTGTATATAATCATCAGTGAAACCAATGAGTCAAAATCATCAATGGATCAAAATTAACTTTGATTATCATTTTCCTGAGATATATAGTGGGAAATAAAATCCTATAATGTAAGCATTATAGGAAAATGGAAGCATTCTTTTAAAGGAATAAAAACTATTTATTGTTAAATATTTGACTTACATATTAGGTATCACAAAAGACATGCAAAGGTGTTGTCATGGGTGTTAAAATAGCTAACAAGGTGTTGTAGCTGAAGTGAATAAAACAGAGAGGTGGGTTTTGTGGCATCCTAGGTCTGGCAATGAAGCCTGTTTAACTGATGCCTGGATTCTGAATGGCTTTTGTGCTACTATTTGTCATTCCTATTAGGGCTTGAAATGATACGGTCTCAATGGAGGGACTGTTAACAACCACAATTTGTGCTCAAATCGGGCTGTTCTGTTAGCTTATAATGAGGAAGGTCCAGATCCTGAATGTTTCAGTACTATTCGAGTGGATTATTTTACAGGTGGTGGAAGACCTCCAAGTGTTTAAAGGTCAGTTTTATCTTAGCTTTGCCTTATTTTGCAAACCCACAAGGAGCTATTTATAAAATTGCTGAAAAAGCAAAGGGACCCTTATTTCTTCATCGGGAGAAGTACTCACCCTTAGAAAGGCATTTAAACCCGCAACTTTACAAACTGCACTCTGCTAATAAGTCTGCAAAATACCACAGGCTTTATGAAAACATAGATCAATGCCAACTGCTTTATTGCATGACATTACCAATAGCAGGCACCTGCAGTGAAGTTTGCTGTTTTTAGAACACTTTTTCTTCACATATTTGTATCTTTGGATGAGATATTTTATACCAAGTAATCTCCTGTAGTTATTGCTTCATATCTGAACTCATAATTCATTTTAACCACATACTTATAATTGGCTATATGGGAAAACTCTCTAACTCAATAAAAGAAAATATAAGCAACTTTTATTTTGAGAAGTTAAAGTAACATCTATTCTTGACTTTTTAAATTCTCTCAAAATAGACCAGTGAATTACTTTGCATTTTTCAGCATTAATGCATCTCATATGACCAACTAGAGAACATTTCTCCTGACTATGATAACTAGGTATTCTTTAAATAAAAGTGATTAAGATGAGAGAATTACCAAATATTCATATCTTAATTCTCTCCTTACATGAAATTAAATGCTTAGCTCTTTCTTATAACTCTTGTGACCCTTTCTCTTTAACATCCAAATCTCATTAATGTTAAGAAAAAAAATCTTTAGTGATACTCACAGAAGGTATTGAAAGAAAATTATAACCTGATGTATATTTGTTTGTGTTGTTGTTGTTCAGTTGCCAAGTCATGTCCAACTCTTTGCAACCCTGTGGACTGCAGCACACCAGGTTTCCCCCTCCCTGTCCTTCACCATCACTTGGAGTTTGCCTAAGTTCATGTCCATTGAATCAGTGATGCTATCCAACCTTCTCATCCTCTGTGCACACAGTTATATACACACATGTGTTTTAGAGAATCAGTCCACTGTTTTCAACCACATAGTAACAATTTCTTCTTTTTTTTAAATTTTATTATTATTTTTTACTTTACAATATTGTATTGGTTTTGCCATATATCAACATGAAAACATGAACATGTGTGCACTCGTGGCGGATTCATGTTGACGTATGACAATTTCTTATTTGTCAATATTCTCACAACAATCACTCAATTCAATTCAGTTCGGTCAATCAGTTGTGTCTGACTCTTTGCGACTCCATGAACTGCACCACTCCAGGCTTCCCTGTCCATCACCAACTCCCGGAGTCTACCCAAACCCATGTCCATTGAGTCAGTGATGCCATCCAACCATCTCATCCTCTGTCATCCCCTTCTCCTCCTGCCCTCAACCTTTCCCAACATCAGAGTCTTTTCAAATGAGTCAGCTCTTTGCATCAGGTGTCCAAAGGATTGGCGTTTCAGCTTTAACATTGGTCCTTCCAATGAACACCCAGGACTAATCTCCTTTAGGATGGACTGATTGGATCTCCTTGCAGTCCAAGGAACTCTCAAGAGTCTTCTCCGACACCACAGTTCAAAAGCATCAATTCTTCAGCGCTCAGCTTTCTTTATAGTCCAACTCTTACATCGATACATGACTACTGGAAAAACCATAGCCTTGACTAGATGGACCTTTGGGGACAAAGTAATAGCTCTGCTTTTTAATACGTTGTCTAGGTTGGTCATAACTTTCCTTCTAAGGAGTAAGCATCTTTTAATTTCATGGGTGCAATCACCATCTCCAGTGATTTTGGAGCCCAAAAAGATAAAGTCTGACACTGTTTCCACTGTTTCCCCATCAATTTGCTGTGAAGTGATGGGACTGAATGCCATGATTTTCGTTTTCTGAATGTTGAGCTTTAAGTCAATGTTTTCACTCTCCCCTTTCACTTTCATCAACAGGCTCTTTAGTTCCTCTTCACTCTGCCAAAAGGGTGGTGTCATCTGCATATCTGAGGTGACTGATATTTCTCCCAGCAATCTTGATTCCAGGTTGTGCTTCCTCCAGCCCAGCATTTCTCATGATGTACTCTGCATATAAGTTAAATAATCATGGTGACAATATTCAGTCTATTGTTCCATGCCCAGTTCTAACTGTTGTTTTCTGACCTGCATACAGGTTTCTCAAGAGGCAGATCAATACAACAGTCAATACATTCATGAAAACAATTTAAAAAATTATCTATTCAAGTATTTTTTGCCTATGCATTAAGAATAGTGCTTCACAATCTAAATGTCCATCAACAGATGAATGGGTGAAGAAGGTATGAATACATATATATGGTGGAATAGTACTAGCCATGAAAAGGAATGAAATCTCATTTGCAGCAAAATGGGTGGATCTATAGGTGATCATACTAACTGAATTCAGAGAAATACAAACAACATATAAATTATTTGTACATGGAATCTAAAGTATGACACAAGTGAACTTATTTAGATTGAAGGCAGGAGGAGAAGGAGGCAGTGAAGAATGAGATGGTTGGATGGCATCACTGACTCAGTGGCATGAGTTTGGGCAAACTCTTGGGGATAGTGAAGGACAGGGAAGTCTGGTGTGTTGCAGTTGTGGGGTTCCAAAGAGTCACACACAACTTAGCATCTGAACAACAGCATAGCAATAAATGGGCTTACCTGGTGGCCTGTGATAGAGCATGGCCTTGTGAAGCAGAAGATATGGGCTCCATCCCTGGGTTGGGAAGATCCCCTGGAGAAGGAAATGGCAGCCCACTATAATATCATTGCCTGAGAAATCCCGGGAAAGAGGAATTTGACAGGCTACATTCTATGGGATCACAAAGAATCGAACATAACTTGGCAACTAACAACAACAGCAATGATAGCAATCAATAAAAACTACAGAAACATTAATCAAAACTTGTGATTGTGTCTTAATCTAAGACACTATAGATTCTACAATAAATTACAGCTATTATATATAGGATGGATAAGCAACAAGGTCCTACTTGTACAGCATGGGGAACTATATTATCCTGTGATAAATTATAATGGAAAAATATGAAATAGGTTTTATATGTATGTATAACTGAATCACTTTGCTGTACAGCAAAAAATGGCACACTTTTAAAAATTAACTCTATCTCAATAAAAATTTTTTAATAAAAATATCAAGAGAAAGTTTAGTAATCATTGTGAGGTCAGCATACAAATTTTCCCATGGTATCTCTAATTTTCTTGAAGAGATCTATAGTCTTTTTTATCTCTCCTTTCTATTCTTTGAAACTCTCCATTCAGATGGGTATATCTCTCCTTTTTTCCTTTGCCTTTCACTTCTCTTCTTTTCTCAGCTATTTGAATGGCCTCCTCAGACAACTATTTTGCCTTTTTAAATTTCTTTTTCTTGGGGATGGTTTTGATCCCTGCCTCTTGTGCAGTGTCACAACCTCCTCCCATAGTTCTTCAGGCACTCTTTCTATCAGATCTAATTCCTTGAATCTATTTATCACATCCACTGTATAATTGTAAGAGATTTGATTTAGGTCATGCCTGAATGGTCTAGTGGTTTTCCCTACTTTTTCAGTTTAAGTCTGAATTTTGCAATGAGGAGTTCATGACCTGAGTCATAGTCCATTCCTGGTCTTTTGGCTGACTGTATAGAGCTTCTCCATCTTTGGCTGCAAATAATATAATTAATCTAATTTCAGTATTGACTATCTGGTGAATGTTAAACCACTTCAGCATTCTTGCCTTGAGAACCCATGAACAGTATGACTGCTATAATTAACCACTATTTGATATTTGTAAATATCAAGATGTGTATAAGAGACAGGCATACAGGTTTCTCAAGAGGCAGATCAATACAACAGTCAATACATTCATGAAAACAATTTAAAAAATTATCTATTCAAGTATTTTTTGCCTATGCATTAAGAATAGTGCTTCACAATCTAAATGTCCATCAACAGATGAATGGGTGAAGAAGGTATGAATACATATATATGGTGGAATAGTACTAGCCATGAAAAGGAATGAAATCTCATTTGCAGCAAAATGGGTGGATCTATAGGTGATCATACTAACTGAATTCAGAGAAATACAAACAACATATAAATTATNTGTGCGACCCCATAGATGGCAGCCCACCAGGCTCCACCATCCCTGGGATTCTCCAGGCAAGAACACTGGAGTGGGTTGCCATTTCCTTTTCCAGTGCATTAAAGTGAAAAGTGAAAGTGAAGTCTCCTAGTCGTGTCCAACTCCTAGCAACCCATGGACTGCAGCCTACCAGGCTCCTCCATCCATGGGATTTTCCAGGCAAGAGTGCTAGCAGGTCAAAATATACAGTCTCTTTTACTTCTGTCTTGAATTCTTGCAAATTATTGTTGCAAAATGTTATTTGCTAGCTATTGTTTCTGTCATAATAGTTGATCTTTCATCATGTTTTTTACATGTTCAAGCTAAAAATTACACTTTTAAAAATTTGTTTCTTGTATTTTCATTAATTTTTAAACTTCTAAATTTTCAACAGATTCCACTTTTCAGTAACTAATTTTGATACTTACAATTTTTAAGATGTCACCCACCACTGAAAGTTTCCAAACCAAAGAAAAGTGCCCATATTGGTATAAAATGAAAATAATGGATGACCGCCAGTCAAGTAAATTATTTCAAAAGTGCCAATTATAATATTTGGCCAAATATTATTAATATTATCAGTTTTCTACTCAGTATTTATTCCTCTCTCTTCTTTGTTAAAAAGAAGTCAGCTTTGTTGGCAATATGCCCAGCCTGAAATAAAAATGGACAATGGTTGGACTATCAGCAATCATCTTGTTTCATGTGGAAAAAGTAAACAAAATAAAACAAAAAAATCACTGGTATGTGAAGCCATGGACCAGAAGTCAGCAATCTCTAATCTCTGATGCTTTTTAATTTAAAAAATGCATCAATGTTAGTCATTATTTCTGTTATTTGTAACCAAAATATTAACATTTAAATATGTAGTATTTTTATAGTTGCCAATATGCCAAATTGTTTCATAATAATTGTGTCATTTGTATGTACAGTGCATAAGAAGTAACAATAAAGTATTTTTTGCTTTTTTTTTCTTTCTTTTATTTTTCTTAAGCTGTGTTTACAAATACTGATATTTTCTGCAGTGTTACCTTTAAAAACAACTGGAAAAAAGGTCTTGGGTTATCCAATTACACTTAGAATCACATTAGGTGAAAGAACAAAGAATTTTTTTCTAGGCTGAAAGGTATACAAAGGAAAATATAGTGAATTCATAATATAGATATGGTTTATTTTAACTCTGTTGTTATTACGAGGATTTTATTGGTGGTGGTTTGGTTTAAGTCTTTAAAAGTCTTTAAAAGACTTTTTTGGGGATTATCTATAAATATTTCAAGTAACCAGCATTCTAGTGGCAAAATTTATATAAGGGATATATAATACTAGAGAAGAATAAATGCTCCCGAAGTTTTTCCTTTTAACTTCTATTCAGATGCTATGTCTGTGGTAGAAAATAAAGTTTTATTAATAATGCACATAATAGTTCGTTTGCACCAAGTTTCATTCTCTAAATTATTATTTTTAAACTAAAAATTTTATTAAAAAGTTGGGAATATAATTGATTTATAATATTGTGTTAGTTTAAAGTGTACAACAAAGTGGGCTATGGGTACAAAGTCCAGGACAAGAGTGTGAGTTAGTATTCTTCAACTTAGAATAACAAAATAAGAGAATCTGATGACTGAAAATAATTGACAGCTTTGAGAGATATGATATGGCAGAAAAAAAATCTGATTTAATAGAATCCCATCTGGTCCCATTACTTTATGGGAAATAGATGGGGAAATAGTGTCAGGCTTTATTTTTGGGGGCTCCAAAATCACTGCAGATGGTGATTGCAGCCATGAAATTAAAAGACGTTTCCTCCTTGGAAGGAAAGTTATGACCAACCTAGATAGCATATTCAAAAGCAGAGACATCATTTTGCTAACAAAGATCCGTCTAGTCAAGGCTATGGTTTTTCCAGTAGATGTGTATAAGAGACAGAACCTAGACAGCANATGAAATTAAAAGACGTTTCCTCCTTGGAAGGAAAGTTATGACCAACCTAGATAGCATATTCAAAAGCAGAGACATCATTTTGCCAACAAAGATCCATCTAGTCAAGGCTATGGTTTTTCCAGTAGTCATGAATGGATATGAGAGTTGGACTGTGAAGAAAGCTGAGTGCTGAAGAATTGATGCTTTTGAACTGTGGTGTTGGAGAAGACTCTTGAGAGTCCCTTGGATTGCAAGGAAGTCCAACCAGTCCATCCTAAAGGAGATCAGTCCTGGGTGTTCATTGGAAGGACTGATACTAAAGCTGAAACTCCAATACTTTGGCCACCTCATGCGAAGAGTTGACTCATTGGAAGATTCTGATGCTGGGAGGGATTAGGGGCAGGAGGAGAAGGGGACGACAGAGGATGAGATGGCATCCTCTGTCTCATCCAGAGGATGAGAGGATGAGGCTGGATGGCATCACCAACTCGATGGATGTGAGTTTGAGTGAACTCTGGGAGTTGGTGATGGACAGGGAGGCCTGGTGTGCTGTGATTCATGGGGTCGCAAAGAGTCATACACAACTGAGTGACTGAACTGAACTGAACTTACCAACAAAAATTCATGGAGATACAAGCAAAATAAACCCAGAGTAAATAAATAGGAAAATACTATAGCTGAGACTTATACAAAGAAATATCTGGTCACTAGAAATGAATAATAACCCATTGCTACTGCTACTGCTAAGGCACTTCAGTCGTGTCCGACACTGTGCGACCCCATAGAAGGCAGCCCACCAGGCTCCCCTGTCCCTGGGATTCTCCGGGCAAGAACACTGGAGTGGGTGGCCATTTCCTTTTCCAATGCATGAAAGTGAAAAGTGAAAGTGAAGTAGCTCAGTCGTGTCTGACCCTCAGTGACCCCATGGACTGCAGCCTACCAGGCTTCTCCATCCATGGGATTTTTCCAGGCAAGAATACTGGAGTGGGGTGCCATTGCCTTTAGGTGATGTGAAACTTACTCCTTTCCAGAAAGGTGCTAGAAGCAGATACAACCCTCAGCAACAAGGTAAGAGGCTTGCATTAAAGGCTAAGACCCTCTGGGTGCTTACAATATAAAACTGTTTTGTGGCCAGTTAGAGGAAAATAGGCATAAGTTTTAGCTATATCACAATGACTATTATATTCCTTTNCTCAGCAACAAGGTAAGAGGCTTGCATTAAAGGCTAAGACCCTCTGGGTGCTTACAATATAAAACTGTTTTATGGCCAGTTAGAGGAAAATAGGCATAAGTTTTAGCTATATCACAATGACTATTATATTCCTTTCTTTGTGACTAAAATGTGATGACTGCTGATGATGGCTCTGTGATGTGGGTTCAAATCTCCTGCTCTTTGGTATGTGTAGAAGAGCAGTTTATGAGCTGGGGACCCCTGCACAGCTCCAGACATAGACAATGGTCTCCTGCTGGCCTTGACTGCCCTCTTGATACAACTGTACACAACTTACACTTCATTTTCTGAAGGTCTTCTTATTCTTAGAGGCTTGTCTCTTGGACAAAATAACTTCAAAATAGTTGTATTTGTTTTCTGTTACTGCCTACAAATTACTCAAACTTAGCCACTTACTACAACATATATGTATTACCTTACCTTTTCTATGGTGAGGGGTTCAAGCACTGCTTAGTGGGGTCCTCTTATTAAGGTCTCACAAATCTGCAATCAAAGTCAGATATGTGCATTCTTACCCAGACGGTCCAGTGCAGAAGGGTCTATGTCCAAGCTTACTCTGGTTATTGGCACGGACAACTCAGCTTTTTACTGGCTATCAGTGAGAGGCTTTCTTGCACTCTTGAAGGCATCCTCACTCCCTAGAGAACCCATGCAGGTCTCTGTCCACATGAACCTCATAACAACCCCACAGTTTTATTTAACTTGTTAATTAACAATTGAACTTTTGTTTTCTGTTTATTTTGTAATTAGTGTTATTGGAGTACAGTTGCTTTACAATATTGTGTTCATTTCTCTTGTACAGGAAGGTGAATCAGCTAAATGTATACATATATCCCCTCTTTTGGGGACTTCCTTCCCATTCAGGTCACCACAGTGCATCAAGGACAGTCTGTAGCCAGGCAAAGTCTTGTACAACATAATACAACCGCTGGAGTGAAAACTCAGCAACTTTGCCATGTTTCACTGGCTACAGAAGTCACAGGTCTTGACAACACTCAAGGGGAAGGCATTACACAAGTTCTTGAAACCAGGAGGAAACCTGGAGATTGTCCATCATAATGACTAAAATTATCTGTCATCTTTCTATTACCTCCAGTGGGTCCACAGGAAACTCATGGATGCTTTTGTATTTTTCTAATAAATGTATGTCAGAGGTTTTATTTAACTTGATAATTAACAACTGAACTTTCTTTTAAAATTTATTTTAAATTAATATCATTGAAGGATAGTTGCTTTACAATATTGTGTTCATTTCTCTTGTACAGGAAAGTGAATCAGCTATATGTATACATATATCCCCTCTTTTGGGGGCTTTCTTCCCATTCAGGTCACCACAGTGCATTAAGTA
Organism: Raphicerus campestris; assembly: GCA_006410735.1. NCBI lineage: Eukaryota > Metazoa > Chordata > Mammalia > Artiodactyla > Bovidae > Raphicerus > Raphicerus campestris. The sequence continues at coordinate 183,708 of SJYW01014437.1, forward strand.
GAGTTCCCTGAGCTATACAGTAGGTTCTCATTTAGCTATCTATTTTATACGTGGTATCAATATGTGTGTCAATCTTAATCTTCCAATTCATCCCAACAGTTGAATTTTTAAGCTATTACAACCAATTCAAAGAAAACTGAAAACGCACACATATGGCAATCCAGAATGCTGAAACTGATTTATAAAAAGAAGCAAGAATTGTCAATATTCCCAGGAAAGTAATCACCTGCATTTCATCAGGCACAATTTATTTGCATTTTTACAGACAAGAGTTTGCCATATATTTTCTGCAGCTTACAAGAGTTATAAAATAGCTCCATGAAGGGTATAGTCTCCATAGAGTAAAGTAATCCAGAAATATGCACTAGATAATATGCACAGTAATCTTTTCTTTTTGTCTATTTCAAAATCTTCCACATTTTTCCCAAAACAGCAAAGTTGTTCTCAGGATTTTCATTGTCATAGAAGTGAAAAAGCTATGATCAACTCAGAACAAAAACAGGAGAGGAGTGAATAAATAAATTTATTATTTATTGTATATCAAAATATTGAAGAGCTAGAAAAGTGATATTGAAGAACAGTATCTAATTATATGAAAAGAGTTTTAAGACACTTGAAGTGGGCAGAAGATAAATTCAGCAACTGTTTACTGTGCACTACACTAGATCAATTAGATGACAATAGGCGCATTGTTCATGGAGCTCATCAACTAATGATAACTACAATACTAAGAGTAGTTATCTCTGGGAGTAGAATTAGGCATTTCAATTTGCTTGTTTTTTGCTGATGTTTGTTTTTCAAATAAATACTTTATGATGAAAAGGTTTTCCTTGTAGACAAGAAAGCACACAAATCATGTAGAAAAAAAAAAAAAATCACTGAGCACGTACTCCGTGCCAGCTCCATAGAAAGATAAATCACATAAGGTTCTGCCCTGCAGGAAACAGCAGTCAGTGGAGGAGATGCAGCATCAACTCATAATTAGAGTGAACCACACAGCATGAGAGGAAAAACACAGGCTGGGCCAGAGAGTTCAGAGACGGTGGAGTGACTGCTGCTGATGAACAGCGGTGAAGTCAGGGGTGCAACGGGGGTTTAGGAGGAACTCAGAAAATGGGGATGCCACAGCAGGGTTGTGAGCCATAAATTAGAGTTATCTATGGGAATAAAAGAGGGGGAGGACAGCACAAAGAGTCTACAAACCAATCTACAGTCTATGGAGATGCAGTTTTGCAAAACTCTAGTCTTTATACATGAAAAGTGTGTATCATTTTGTTGAAGGGGATTAGAATAGGTAACCCAAAGTGTGCCCTTTGGTGTATGGACTCTTTTGAGCAGAAGGAAACCAAGACCTAGCAGATGCAAAATAAATAAATAAAAAACAAACAAACAAAAAACATTTGCCTCTTCCTAAACTTCCTAGAAGAATTTAGATGGGGGACCTGGCCCAGAAACAGAGCTGTTGACAGAGATCATTTTTCAAGGAAAAATTCACCTGTATGGCAGGGCAGATACCTGATTACCATTTGCTCTTCTCATTTCCCTGCAAATTGTCCTCCTGCCCTTTGAAGCCCTGGAGCCCCTATCCCATTTCCCAGCTCAGGAGGCCATGGAAGGCTCAATCACCCAACTACCTCAGAGTCTCATAATTTTATGGAACTCCTATATGTACAATTTAAAATTTTCTCCTGTTAATTTGTCTTATGTCAATTTAGTTATTAGACCAGCCAAAAAACATGGAAAGTAGACAATAAGGTTTTCTGCTCCAACGACATACATATGACTACTTAAAAATACCAGATAAACTAGGAGTTTGTGATTAACATATGCCCACTGATGCTGCTGCTGCTGCTAAGTTGCTTCAGTTGTGTCTGACTCTGTGTGACCCCATAGATGGCAGCCTAGTATATATAAAATAGATAAACAACAAAGACTTATATAGCACAGGAAACTGTATTCAATATCTTGTAATGACCTACAATGGAAAAGAATTTGAAAGAGTACATATATATATATAAAACTGAATCACTTTCTGTACATCTGAAACTAGTACAGTGTTGTAAATCAACTATACTTCAATTAAACAAATGGTTAAAAATGTTTAAATCTAATTAACTTTAAAAAACATTTGGTTTCTGTGCTTCCCTAGCACCTTGAAAATGTCTCTGTATCTGAATTGTTTTGATTAAATTAAGTTGTATGTTTACCTGCCCATCTTTTCCAACAAATGCTAAACCAGTTGAGGATAGAATCCTTATCTGCTTTTTCCAAGATCACATGTAGTGCTAACCATGTAGTGAGAGATTCTTAAACGTATCTTCACTTGAATAAGAACAACAATAGAAGGCAGGACATTGCAGTGTTTCCTGCAACATCTGATTTGTCTGTAAGCTCATGAATTCTTGTCACACCAGACTGGACTGCTGCGGCTTCCTTGATGGCCTTGCTCTTNTGATTTGCAGGAACCCACTATACTAGTATGTTTCTCTTATAACATCTGTATACTTAATCCCTTCAGTAGATAGAGTTCCATGGGAAGTTCTAGGGAAACTAAAAAAAAAAAAAAAAAAAAAAGACTATGAGGAATCCACTAGCAAGAGATTCAAACTGCTTTCTGAAGAGTACTAAGATTCAGTGGCCTAATATTTTGGTCCTCTGAGAGAGGTAGTTAATAGAAAGAAGCTAGTTTTTTTCATAGTAAAGTTTTTCCAATGGCGTTTGAAATCCTTGGCTAAAGTTAACTATGAAGTAAGTGCTGTCTTATCTACTTTCAATCATGTATGGAAAACACCATGTTTTAGGTCTAAAGTGATCTGGAAGATAGTTTAAGAATTTTGTTTTATAGCTGACTCTTGCTGTCAAGTAAACTAATTCATAGTGATACTGTTAATTAGAAACATTTGGATAGCTTGATTACTTAAAACCTGTAGTTATATGGTCTTAAATTCTTGGAGAATTTAAATGATGAAATTGTTTTTATAAGATGTCAATGTGGTTTAAACATTTGAAAGAAAAGAAAATAGTTCTTCTTCCTTTTGATAATTACTCTTAACAAAAGAATATTTCTGGACATCACACTCAGACTTAATGTTGATTTAATGAGGTGTTCATATTGCCTTGCAAAAAAGTGGATTTTAAAGTTTCTCTTCTCAGAGGCACACTATGATACATAAAAGAGATAAAGAATAGGAACATTTTGTATAGCTCAGGGAACTATACATATTTAATACCTTGCAATAAACTGTAATGAAAAAGGACTCAAAAAAACTATCTTCTCTACGTAACGTATGATTCCATTTACATAAAGTCTAAGAACAGCCAAAGCAATCTAAGGTGATAGAAATTAGGATTTTACTAAATGGGAAAGGTAGATAGATTTAAAAGGGGCAAGCAGAAAATCTGCAGGAGTGATGGAATGATTTAGTAGCCTTAAAGTAACCAAGGATTTTACTTCTTTTTCAATATTTTCTGTTCTACATTGGTGTGGGCCTTGGAACAAAATGCTGATTATAGGAGTTTTACTGATAGGCTGCTTTTGGCTGAACCTTTCAAATATGTTGATCTTTCTTCATTTTATGAACATTATTCATATAAACCTGTGGACATTTGTACAATGTGTTATAAATACTGATTTAATGTTGTATACTATAAACATAAAAATACAAATAAGTATCTCCTTTCCAGATCATTAACAATAATCAATTAGAAAAATCTCTTTCTGTGATGCTTCCTTTCTGTAATTATCATTTGATGTCAAAAAATGGTGCTTTGCTTCACCCATTTCAGATGACAGCATATTAAAAAGCAGAGACATTACTTTGTTAACAAAGGTCAATCTAGTCAAGCCTATGGTTTTTCCAGTAGTCATGTATGGATGTGCGAATTGGACTATAAAGAAAGCTGAGTGCAGAATTGATGCTTTTGAACTGTGGTGTTGGAGAAGACTCTTGAGAGTCCCTTGGACTGCAAGGAG
>SJYW01014437.1:188384-218115 GCA_006410735.1 Raphicerus campestris
GGGCCTTGGAACAAAATGCTGATTATAGGAGTTTTACTGATAGGCTGCTTTTGGCTGAACCTTTCAAATATGTTGATCTTTCTTCATTTTATGAACATTATTCATATAAACCTGTGGACATTTGTACAATGTGTTATAAATACTGATTTAGTGTTGTATACTATAAACATAAAAATACAAATAAGTATCTCCTTTCCAGATCATTAACAATAATCAATTAGAAAAATCTCTTTCTGTGATGCTTCCTTTCTGTAATTATCATTTGATGTCAAAAAATGGTGCTTTGCTTCACCCATTTCAGATGACAGCATATTAAAAAGCAGAGACATTACTTTGTTAACAAAGGTCAATCTAGTCAAGCCTATGGTTTTTCCAGTAGTCATGTATGGATGTGCGAATTGGACTATAAAGAAAGCTGAGTGCAGAATTGATGCTTTTGAACTGTGGTGTTGGAGAAGACTCTTGAGAGTCCCTTGGACTGCAAGGAGATCCAATCAGTCCATCCTAAAGGAGATCAGTCCTGGGTGTTCATTGGAAGGACTGATGCTGAAGCTGAAACACCAAAACTGGCTACCAGATGTGAAGAGCTGACTCATTTGAAAAGACCCTGATGTTGGGAAAGATTGAGGGCAGGAAAAGAAGGGGATGACAGAGGATGAGATGGTTAAATGACATCATCAACTCAATGGACATAAGTTTTGGTAAACTCTGGGAGTTGGTCATGGACAGGGAGAACTGGCATGCTGTGGTTCATGGGGTTGCTGAACTGAACTGAACTTTCACATGAAAGCTATTTAAACTAGCTCCCTATATTTTAAGAGTGCTTTCAAAGATTGAAATATGAAACTAAATGCATTAAAGCTGCATGCTTACTGCTGCAAATTCATGTAATTAAATCAATAAAGTTAAAACAAAGTTAAAGCAAGTGATAATGAGTTTGCTCATGATAATAAAAACTAATCGTGTTGGAGAAGGAATGAGTAGAAGTTGAAATGATTCAACTGCTCTAATTAAGGCTGTAGTGAGAAATGCAATTATAGGCAAATGCCAAATGTCCCAATTCTTCCTTCCTTTTCCACTTTTGAAGTCGCTTCAGCAAATAAATTGCCCTCCTCAGTATTCCATGTTTATTTTAAAAACTCTCATGATTAACACTTAAAATGCAAGTGAAGAGACATGGTAGCAAACAAATTACTTAAAACGCCAGTGTCTGATTACCCCAGAGTGTGCTTCATGTTGAATTAAATAATCTATTGCTATTTAACTGAGGAGAATACTAATTATACATATGGAATTTCCAATATGTAGTATTCTGGTACTTGAGTTCTAAATTAAATTCAGCATAATTTTTTTGAGGAAACTCATCTTTGTCCTGACCATAACCTAAAAAAACCTAATGTAATCACGTGACCCGGTGCCATACTTAAAACTACCAAACGTTTTATATTAAAGAAGATGTATTCATTATTAGAAGAAATGCTAAGTGATCACTTGGTTTTGGACATTATTTCATTATTTTTTAAAAGGTACTGTTGTCACTGCTGAGCAATATAGACCTGGTCCTGCAGATACTCCCAAATGGATCATGAACCAAATAGGAGGAAACAGGATTTAGACAGATGGTAAAGAGTCATCAAATCATAGGCTCCTAGAAGGATAAAGATTAGTCTTTTCAAAGTCATCTAGTCCAACCACCACGCACAGAGGTAGCTTTGCCACTAATATTGGAAGGGCTGGTTTCCTTTTATTAAAAACTGGCCAGATTTAACCTTTCTAAGGGCAGGACCTAATCTCTTCAGGTTTACTGGCTTAGAAGCTTATTTCCCTGAAGTAAGACCTAAGTTATCTTTGCCTAACACTGGTGTAGAATGAAAATGGATGAAAGATGTTCCTCACTTAATGACTAAGTTTTAGAGTTAATAACAAAAGATAAATAGATGTTTGATTATAACACAATTGCACATATTGGAACTTAGTTAAAAGTTTAGCCAGAGATAATTTTCTCTTGTTTATACTTCTTAGCTTTTTTTTGTTGTTGTTGTTAGCTTGCTTGCTTTTCCTTAAGAGTGTTTTGCAAGAAAGTTTTGTAAGGAGCATGAAGTTTGATCTCTTTCTTTTGAGGCCAAATAAATATGGACATTTGTTCTGTATCCTGCTGGGAGCAGTGAACTCTGAGAGAGTAGCTTAGAAGGTGAGTGATGAGCTTGTCTTTCTTCCTGGGAGCACTCATTTATCCAGCCTTGCGTCAGAGCACCAGCACTGACCTTGGCACACTGTGAAGGATAAATCCTTGTGTTCATGGAATACCATCCTATCATTACCAGTAAACCATCACAGGAGTGTCCAGACGTGTTCCAAAAAACAATCCATGCTTTTCAAATACTTACTTAGCAAGTACATACACATTTTTTTCTTCTAAACTCATGACATTCAGCTTGAAGGCAAGGAGTAGGGAATATAGAAAACATATAGTCTAGAGATTGATTTAACATCCTTGAACCAATTGCTTAATTACTGTGAGATGGCATACACTTTAGCGCCATTTAGTTTTGTGATTATTAAATTTTAAAAACTTACCTCAGAAAAGCTTTAAAACACAAAAAATGTAAGAGAGATAAAAGTGGGCCATAGTCAATAACCTAGAAATAACTATTATTTACACAGTTGGCCTCTTATACATACACACAATTACATCAGTATGTGTATGGAAATAGCATTTGACACTTGAGAAACACACAAGACTATTAGCTATCATTANAAGAGATAAAAGTGGGCCATAGTCAATAACCTAGAAATAACTATTATTTACACAGTTGGCCTCTTATACATACACACAATTACATCAGTATGTGTATGGAAATAGCATTTGACACTTGAGAAACACACAAGACTATTAGCTATCATTAGTAAATAGTAATTATTATGTTTATCCTATAATTATAAATTATTAGATCCTTTGGACTCCATGACTGTGTAATAATTTATGAAAACATTTTCTTATTTTTGGACAGTTATATTTTATATTATGTATTGTTAAAAACATTTTTTACATGTATCTGTCTACATTTCAGAATATCATTCTCAATCCACAGAATTGAAAATATCTGTTCAAGACATAGAAGTATTTTAAAAGTTTATAACACAAAATTTCCCTGTAGATATAAAATGCACTCACTTTTATCCCAGAAAATACTGGACATTATCTGGTGGGGAAAAGTCTTTGATATTTTGATAGGTGAAAATAGTATACATTTTTAGTATCTTACTTAGACTTGTGTTTTGACCTATTGTTTTTCTTTTTCTTTTTTCCATTTCAGTTTTTGATCACATTTGCTGTTTCTTTTTTTCCTCTTTCAATTTTCTATCTGGGACATTATCACTTNTTTTTTTTTTTTTTTGCACATGAATTTTCAACTGTTCTAGCCATGTGCTGGAAAGTTATACTTTCACCTTTAGATTGTTTTGTATGTTTTTTCCTTTGTCAAAGTCTAGTTGACTATATTTGTATAGGTCCTTATGGGCTCTCTATTCTGTTTTATTCTGTGTGTGTGTTCACCAAACCTGTACTTTTTTGTATGATGTGTGTGTGTGTGTGTGTTAGTTTCTCACTTGCTTTGCAACCCCTTGGGCTGTAGCCTGCCAGGTTCCTCTGTCCATGGAGTTCTCCAGGAAAGAATATTGGAGTTGCCATTCCCTTCTCCAGGGGATCTTGCTGACCTAGGATCTGAATCTGGGTCTCCTGTACTGCAAGCAGACTCTACCATCTGAGCCACCAGGGAAGTCCAGTAATTCTTGAAGTTGTGGATGTGTAATGCTTCAATTTTTTTTAATTTATTTTTATTTTTTTTTAGTTCTTCAGTATTTTGTTGGCTAGTCTGGGTCTTTTGCTTTTCCATATAAATACTACAATCAGTTTTCCATATCCATGAAATAGCTTGATGAGATGTTTGTAGTTATTGTGTTGAATCTATATGTTGTTTGCAATAATTCACATTTTAAAAATATTCGATTTTTTATTTCATAAACATGGAATAGCTTCCTATGTGTTTAGATCTTCACTCACTTCTTTCATCAGAGTTTTATAGGTTTTCTTGTACATAGTGAAGTCGCTCAGTCGTGTCCGACTCTTTGTGACCCCATGGACTGTAGCCTATCAGGCTCCTCTGTCCATGGGATTTTCCAGTCAAGAGTGCTGGAGTGGATTGCCATTTCCTTCTCCAGGGGATCTTCCTGACCCAGGAATTGAATCTGAGTCTCCTTTTTATTCTGTACTTATTTTGCTAGATTAATTCCTAATATTTTACTTTTGGGGACAATCATAAATGGTAATTGAAAAAAATTTGAATTCCATTTTTTTCTTGCCAGCATGTAAGAAATAAGTTAATCAATATAAAATCATGGAATTTTATATATTAACTTTGTATTCCATGAACTTTTCATACTCATTTATTAATTCTAAGAATTTTTGTTTGTTTCTTGATAAGTATTTGGGATATTTTACATAGATTGNGCTGGCAAGAAAAAAATAAGTTAATCAATATAAAATCATGGAATTTTATATATTAACTTTGTATTCCATGAACTTTTCATACTCATTTATTAATTCTAAGAATTTTTGTTTGTTTCTTGATAAGTATTTGGGATATTTTACATAGATTGTAATGCTATCTCTAAATAAAAATAGCTATACATATATTTTTTCTTCCTAATTTGTATGGCTTTCATTTCCTTTTCTAGTCTAACGACACTAATTGGGCCTTCCAGTACAATGCTGATAGGAGGACTAAGAGAGGATATCCTTGACTTGCCCTCAGTCTTAGAGGATAAGCATTTTGTTTCTCACCATTAAGTGGGATGTTAATTATAAATAGTTACAGATGTTCTTTATCAAGTTGAGGAAGTTACTACCATTTCTAGTTTTCTGAGGTTTTTATGAATATCAAGCATTGGATTTCATTGATTTTTTTTTCTAAATCAATTGTGTTCATAATTTTTCTTCTTCATTTGGTTAATATGGTATATTACATGGATTGATTTTCAAATGCTTAACTAGACTTTCATACCTGGAATGAATCACATTTTCTGGTGGTATATAATTACTTTTATACATTGTTGGAATTATTTCCTAGTGTTTTCTTGAAAAATTTTACATCTATTATCATGAGAAATAATGGTCTTTAGTTAGGCTTTCTTACAATGTCTTTATCTATGTTTAGTATTAAGGTAATGCTGATATCAACTATTCACAGGAAATTAAAAAGTATACTTCTCACTTGTTTTTGCGGAAAGACAGCTGACAACTAGTTTAATTTCTTTCCTAAAGTTTCACCAATTCTCTTTCCTAAAGAATTCACCAATGAATTATTCTGAGCCTTGCATTTCTTTTTGTGTGTGTATGGATGTGTATATACATTTTATCTGTAGGTCTTTGAATTTCTTGGATCTGTGATCTTACATCTGTTAATCATTCATTACCGCACATATTTCTCTCTTTGTTCCACTTCTGGTATTCCCATTAGGCTTATATTTCACTGTTTTCACTTGTCTCACATTTTTTTTTGTTGTTGTTGTTGTTATTAAGAAGTTTATTTGGATCTGAGATACTATTTATATATTAGTAAACTAATTTTAATATTTGATGCTCCTTTCCCCATCAAACCTTGGAAGGTTTCTTGGTTTTCTTGAAAGGAACTGCATGAGAAGTCATGCTGAAGGTCTTCTTGTCTTTCATATTCCACAATTTGAGTGTGATATAACTAAGTGTATGTGTATGCATGTGTGTGTGTGTGTATGTGTGTGTATGTGTGTGCTGTATAGCCTATATTATATTGATATATCTTACTTCGGTCCCACTTTCTGGAGAGTTTTTACCATAAACTGGTGTCAAATTTTGTCAAAAGCTTTTCTGCTTTGATCGAGAATACCATATGGCTTTTATTCTTCAATTTATTGATGTGGTGTATCACACTTATTGATTTGTGGATACTNTGGAATTATTTCCTAGTGTTTTCTTGAAAAATTTTACATCTATTATCATGAGAAATAATGGTCTTTAGTTAGGCTTTCTTACAATGTCTTTATCTATGTTTAGTATTAAGGTAATGCTGATATCAACTATTCACAGAAAATTAAAAAGTATACTTCTCACTTGTTTTTGCGGAAAGACAGCTGACAACTAGTTTAATTTCTTTCCTAAAGTTTCACCAATTCTCTTTCCTAAAGAATTCACCAATGAATTATTCTGAGCCTTGCATTTCTTTTTGTGTGTGTATGGATGTGTATATACATTTTATCTGTAGGTCTTTGAATTTCTTGGATCTGTGATCTTACATCTGTTAATCATTCATTACCGCACATATTTCTCTCTTTGTTCCACTTCTGGTATTCCCATTAGGCTTATATTTCACTGTTTTCACTTGTCTCACATTTTTTTTTGTTGTTGTTGTTGTTATTAAGAAGTTTATTTGGATCTGAGATACTATTTATATATTAGTAAACTAATTTTAATATTTGATGCTCCTTTCCCCATCAAACCTTGGAAGGTTTCTTGGTTTTCTTGAAAGGAACTGCATGAGAAGTCATGCTGAAGGTCTTCTTGTCTTTCATATTCCATAATTTGAATGTGATATAACTAAGTGTATGTGTATGCATGTGTGTGTGTGTGTATGTGTGTGCTGTATAGCCTATATTATATTGATATATCTTACTTCGGTCCCACTTTCTGGAGAGTTTTTACCATAAACTGGTGTCAAATTTTGTCAAAAGCTTTTCTGCTTTGATCGAGAATACCATATGGCTTTTATTCTTCAATTTATTGATGTGGTGTATCACACTTATTGATTTGTGGATACTGAAAAATCTTTGCATTCCCTGGTACAAATTCCATTTGATCATAGTGTATGATCTTTCTAATATATTGGATTTGGACTGGTAATATTTTATGCATATGGTTTAAGGTATCATTTAATGCCTATGCTTTCTTACTGATTTTCTGTCTATATAACATGTCCACTGATGAAAGTGGGGTTTTAAAGTACCCCACTATTATTGTGTTACTGCTAATTTCTCCTTTTATGGCTGTTAGTATTTGCCTTATATATTGAGGTGTTCCAATGTCAGGTGCATAAATATCTACAATTGTTATATTTTCTTATTGGATTGATCCCTTGATCATCATGTACTGTCCTTCCTTGTCCTTGTCCTTCTCTTGTAATAGCCTTTATTTTAAAGTTTACATTGTCTGATATGAGTATTGCTACTCCAGCTTTCCTTTGATTTCCACTTGAATGAAACACCATGTTCTACCTCCTCACCCAGTTCTCTTACATTTTTGAATATTCTGTGCCCCCTACTTCTTGTTTTTCTTATCATTTCAGTTTGGAAAGTTTTATGAAAATATTTTCAAACTCACTGATTATTTTCTGGGATAAATTCCATCTACTAATAAGCCTATCAAGGGCATTTTTCATTTTTTTATTGCAGTGTTTTAGACTTCATACACTTATTTTTGATCTTTTCTTTGAGTTTCCATCTCTCTTATTACATTATTTATCAGTTCTTTCATGTTGTCCACTTTTTCTATTAGAGCCCTTTAAATATTAATCATAATTACTATATTTCCTTTTGGACAATTCCAACATCTGTGTCATAACTGATTCTAATGTTTTTTACTCTTTTGACTCTGTTTTTTCTTCTCCTTTCATTATGCATCATCAGGTTTTTGAAGCTGACCAAGATGTAATAGGAACATAGTTTTGTTGTGAGGCTTCATGCTAATATAGCTAGGGTTAATTTAACCATATCTAATGTTTATTGTGGAGAAGGCAATGGCACTTCACTCCAGTACTCTTGCCTGGAAAATTTCATGGACTGAGGAGCCTGGTGGGCTACAGTCCGTGGGGTCGCAAAGGGTCAGACACGACTGAGAGACTTCACTTTCACTTTTCACTTTTATCCNTGGAGAAGGCAATGGCACTTCACTCCAGTACTCTTGCCTGGAAAATTTCATGGACTGAGGAGCCTGGTGGGCTACAGTCCGTGGGGTTGCAAAGGGTCAGACACGACTGAGAGACTTCACTTTCACTTTTCACTTTTATCCATTGGAGAAGGAAATGACAACCCACTCCAGTGTTCTTGCCTGGAGAATCCCAGGGACAGGGGAGCCTGGTGGGCTGCCATCTATGGGGTTGCACAGAGTCGGACACAACTGAAGTGTCTTAGCAGCAATGTTTACTGTCGGGCTTTACTGGTGGCTCAGGTGGTAAAGAGTCTGCCTGCAATGCAAGAGGCCTGGGTTTAATCCCTGCATTGGGAAGATCCCCTAGAAAAGGGAATGGCAACTCACACCAGGATTCTTGTCTGGAGAATCCCATGAACATAGGAGCCTGGAAGGCTATAGTCCAAGGGGTCACAAAGAGATAGCAAAAATAAACAAATGGAAGCTAATTAAAATTAAAAGCTTCGGNGGAAACTCTAAGCAAGGCAGATTCATGTTGATGTGTGGCAGAACCAATACAATATTGTAAAGTAATTAACCTCTAATTAAAATAAAAACATTTAAATTTTTAAAAAATGAACAATATGTTATTGAAAAGAATCCTCAATGCAGAACAGCAGAAAGTTTAGCAACTCTATCACCTGTAGGAACTAGCAATGTAGAAAAAGTGTCTAATGGACCATAATAGCTAGGAAGATTTCCAACCAGCTTACTTAATGCTGCCTCACTTCTCCTGCCTCATCTCTTTCTTTCCTACTAAAATGCAAAATGAGAGCAAAATAAAAAGGAGAGCAAGACATTAAGAGAAGCCAGAATTTAATGGTTTTGAAAGTTCTTAGCCTCTCCAACTGACAAATGATGCTAAACTCAAGAAGTATCTCTGAGAAAGATAAGTTCCCTGTCATTGCTAAAATGGCATGGTCTGCAGATGCATCTGAGTGTTACTGTCACATCTTGGGTCAACCTTCAGAAAGATCAATGGTAGTACCTCAGAGGAGTAGTCAGTCACACAAAAGAGTTTTTAAGTGAAGCATAAGAGCTTGTGTCTAGAGGTTTATGGTTGCTTTTGTTTAGTGGAGTGACTCTAATGACATTCACAGGAGGTTCATAGAATGGCAAACCAGAGTGAAAAGAGACTGTTGGATTTTGCTCTGGCCAAACAACTCCACTAGTAGTAAACAGAAGGAGACATCTACTCAATTGAAAACAAATGTCACCTTTCATGAAAAAAAAAAAAAAATGAGAAGGCAAGACCAAGAGCCCAGAAGAAGATGCAGAGAACCAATTAGAATTGTTCCCTGACTCTAGGAACCGAAAAAGGAAATGTCCAACACTTAGCAAGCTGGATTTCAGAATTGCTATGGACCAGAAATTAATATTTGGTTTTCAATTTTCACCTTTTCCTAACCCACTAGGTTATATTGAGTACATGGCAAGGGGTGAGGGGTAGACACCTTGTATATTTAGTTTCACAAGACTACAAAACAAGAACTGTGTGAAACAAGTATACATAAAAACCTAAGAGGTTTCATTCACATTACTGTATTATTTGATCCTCAGTAAAATGTTATTAAGAAGCCTTTAAGGACAATGAAAAAGCAACAGATTTCTATGTTTATTCACTTTTATTTGAAGCTTTAATATAAAAGTTTATGATTAAGCTACTCAGTTTGCTATCATACTTGGGTAAGAGTTATAGTTCTCATAAAATAAAAAAGTAGATAACATCAGACAATTTATTAGATGAAAATAGTTTGAGGATTATTAAATGTTATACATATTTTATCATGTTTTAAATGTATATTAGCACTAATAATGTTGGAAGCTAACAGTATCTGTTTAAGTCTTTAAGTGTCCAACTATCTAGAATACCTGGAGTAACAGGTAAATTTAGCCTTGGAGTACAGAATGAAGCAGGGCAAAGGCAAACAGAATTTTGCCAAGAGAATGCATTGGTCATAGCAAACATCCCCTCCCAACAACAGAAGAGAAGACTCTACACATGGACAGCACCAGATGGTCAACACTGAAATCAGATTGATTATATTCTTTGCAACCAAAGATACAGTAGCTCAGATCATGGCATCTGGTCCCATCACTTCATGGGGAATAGACAGGGAAACAGTGGAAACAGTGTCAGACTTTATTTTGGGGGGCTCCAAAATTACTGCAGATGGTGACTGCAGCTGTGAAATTAAAAGACACTTACTCCTTGGAAGGAAAGTTATGACCAACCTAGATAGTGTATTCAAAAGCAGAGACATTACTTTGCCGACTAAGGTCTGTCTAGTCAAGGCTATGTTTTTTCCAGTAGTCATGTATGGATGTGAGAGCTGGACTGTGAAGAAGGCCGAGCACCGAAGAATTGATGGTTTTGAACTGTGGTGTTGGGGAAGACTCTTGAGAGTCCCTTGGACTGCAAGGAGATCCAACCAGCCCATTCTGAAGGAGATCAACCCTGGGATTTCTTTGGAAGGATTGATGCTAAAGCTGAAACTCCAGTATCTTGGCCACCTCATGCGAAGAGTTGACTCATTGCAAAAGACTCTGATGCTGGGAGGGATTGGGGGAAAGAGGAGAAGAGGACGATTGAGGATGAGATGGCTGGATGGCATCACTGACTCGATGGGCGTGAGTCTGAGTGAACTCCGGGAGTCGGTGATGGACAGAGAGGCCTGGCATGCTGCGATTCATAGGGTCGCAAAGGGTCGGACATGACTGAGCAATGGAACTGAACTGTCACAGTCAGCAGAAACAAGACCAGGAGTGGACTGTGGCTCAGATCAAGAACTCCGTTTTGTCAAATTTAGACTTAAATTGAAGAAAGTCAGGAAAACCACTAGACCATTCAGGTATGACCTAAATCAAATCTCTTACGATTATGCACTGTAAGTGAGAAATAGATTCAAGGGATTAGGTGTGATAGATACAGTGCCTAAAGAATTATGGTTCAGGACATTGTATAGGAGACAGGGATCAAGGCCACCCCAAGAAAAAGAAATGCAAAAAGCAAAATGGCTGTATGAGGACACCTTACAAGTAGCTGTGAAAATAAGAGCAGTGAAAAGCAAAGGAGAAAAGGAAAGATATTCCCATTTGAATGCAGAATTCCAAAGAATAGCAAGGAGAGATAAGAAAGCCTTTCTCAGTGATCAGTGCAAAGAAATAGAGGAAAACAATAGAATGGGAAAGACTAGAGATCACTTAAAGAAAATTAGCGATGCCAAGGGGACATTTCATGCAAAGATGGGCTTGATTAAAGACAGAATGGTCTGGACCTAACAGAAGCAGAAGATATTAAGAGGTAGTAAGAATACACAGAAGAACTCTACAAAAAGATCTTCATGACTCAGATAATCACAATGGTGTGATCACTCACCTAGAGTCAGACATCCTGGAATGTGAATTCAAGTGGGTCTTTGGAAGCATCACTATGAACAAAGCTAGTGGAGGTGATGGAATCCCAGCTAAGCTATTTCAAATCCTAGATGATGGTGTTAAAGTGCTGCACTCAGTATGCCAGCAAATTTGGAAAATTCAGCAGTGGCCACAGGACTGCAAAATGTTAGTTTTCATTTCAATCCCAAAGAAAAACAATGCCAAAGAATGCTCAAACTACTGCATAATTGCCCTCATCTCACATGCTAGCAAAGTAGTGCTGAATATTCTCCAAGGGAGGCTTCAACCGTATGTGAACCGTGAAATTCCAGATGTTCAAGCTGGCTTTAGAAAAGGCAGAGGAACCAGAGATCAAATTGCCAACACCTGATGGATCATCAAAAAAGCAAGAGAGTTCCAGAAAAACATCTACTTCTGTTTTATTGACTATGCCAAAGCCTTTAACTTCATGTATCACAAAAACTGTGGAAAATTCTTAAAGAGATAGAATACCAGACCACCTGATTTGCCTCTTGAGAAATTTGTATGCAAGTCAGGAAACAACAATTATAACTGGACATAGAACAGCAGACTGGTTCCAAATAGGGAAAGGAGTATGTCAGGACTGCATAATGCCATCCTGCTTATTTAACTTCTATGCAGAGTACATCATCAGAAACACTGGGCTGGATGATGCACAAGCTGGACTCAAGATTGCCAGGAGAAATATCAATAAACTCAGGTATGCAAATGACACCACCCTTATGGCAGAAAGTGAAGAAGAATTAAAGAGCCTCTTGATGAAAGTAAAAGAGGACAGTGAAAAAGTTGGCTTAGAATTCAACATTCAGAAAACTAAGATAATGGCATTTGGGGGCTCCAAAATCACTGCAGATGGTGACTGCAGCCATGAAATTAAAAGACACTTGCTCCTTGGGAGAAAAGCTATGACTAACCTAGACAGCATATTAAAAAACAGAGACATTGTTTTGCCAACAAAGGTTTGTGTCATTAAGGCTATGGTTTTCCAGTAATCATGTATGGATGTGAGAGTTGGACTCTAAAGAAAGGCGAACACCAAAAAATTGATCCTTTTGAACTGTGCCATTGAAGAAGACTCTTGAGAGTCCCTTGGGGTGCAAGTAGATCCAACCAGTCCATCCTAATGATAATCAGTGCTGAGTATTCAATGGAAGGACTGATGCTGAGGCTGAAACTCCAATATTTTGGCCACCTGATGCAGAGAATTGACTCATTTGAAAAGACCCTGAATCCCATATATATGTGTCAGTATACTATATTGGTATTTTTCTTTCTGGCTTACTTCACTCTGTATAATTGGCNTTGCCTCTTGAGAAATTTGTATGCAAGTCAGGAAACAACAATTATAACTGGACATAGAACAGCAGACTGGTTCCAAATAGGGAAAGGAGTATGTCAGGACTGCATAATGCCATCCTGCTTATTTAACTTCTATGCAGAGTACATCATCAGAAACACTGGGCTGGATGATGCACAAGCTGGACTCAAGATTGCCAGGAGAAATATCAATAAACTCAGGTATGCAAATGACACCACCCTTATGGCAGAAAGTGAAGAAGAATTAAAGAGCCTCTTGATGAAAGTAAAAGAGGACAGTGAAAAAGTTGGCTTAGAATTCAACATTCAGAAAACTAAGATAATGGCATTTGGGGGCTCCAAAATCACTGCAGATGGTGACTGCAGCCATGAAATTAAAAGACACTTGCTCCTTGGGAGAAAAGCTATGACTAACCTAGACAGCATATTAAAAAACAGAGACATTGTTTTGCCAACAAAGGTTTGTGTCATTAAGGCTATGGTTTTCCAGTAGTCATGTATGGATGTGAGAGTTGGACTCTAAAGAAAGGCGAACACCAAAAAATTGATCCTTTTGAACTGTGCCATTGAAGAAGACTCTTGAGAGTCCCTTGGGGTGCAAGTAGATCCAACCAGTCCATCCTAATGATAATCAGTGCTGAGTATTCAATGGAAGGACTGATGCTGAGGCTGAAACTCCAATATTTTGGCCACCTGATGCAGAGAATTGACTCATTTGAAAAGACCCTGAATCCCATATATATGTGTCAGTATACTATATTGGTATTTTTCTTTCTGGCTTACTTCACTCTGTATAATTGGCTCCAGTTTCATCCACCTCATCAGAACTGAGTCAAATTTATTCTTTTTAAGGGCTGAGTAATACTCTANTGTGTCAGTATACTGTATTGGTATTTTTCTTTCTGGCTTACTTCACTCTGTATAATTGGCTCCAGTTTCATCCACCTCATCAGAATTGAGTCAAATTTATTCTTTTTAAGGGCTGAGTAATACTCTATTGTGTATATGTACCACAGCTTTGTTATCCGTTCATCTGCTGATGGACATCTACAGTTGTTTCCATGTCCTGGCAATTATAAACAATGCTGCAATAATGGACTTGTGGCCTCTGAGGGAGAGGGAAAGGGTGGGATGATTTGGGAGAATGGCACTGAAACATGTATACCATCATATAAGAAATGAAGCGCCAGTCTATGTTCAATACAGGATACAGGATGCTTGGGGCTGTTGTATGGGATGATCTGGGGAGATGGTGTGGGGTGGGAGGTGGGAGGGGGATTCGGCATTGGGAGATTGTGTACACCTGTGGCTGATTCATGTCAATGTATGGCAAAACCAATACAGTATTGTAAAGTAGAATAAAGTATTTAAAAAATTTAAAAAAGAAAAAAAAAAAGAAAAGACCCTGATGCTGGGAAAGATTGAAGGCAGTGGGAAAATGGGACAACAGAGGATCAGATGGTTGGATGGCATCACTGACTCAATGGATGTGAGCTTGAGGAAGCTCCAGAAGTTGGTGATGAACAGGGAGGCCCGGCATGCTGCAGTCCATGGGGTCACAAAGAGTCGGACACGACTGAGCAACTGAACTGAACTGTCTAACTGTACCCTGGCCACATTGTTCCTAGGCATACTACTAGCAAAGAAGCATGAATATGTTCCTGAAACACATGTACAGAATGCACATAGCAGCACTATTCACAATAGCTCCAAACTGGAATCAAATGTCCACCACTGGTTGAATAAATAAATCAATTGCAGTATATTTAAACAATGGAACCTTTGAGAGCGTAATTCACAAAGTACAATTATACACAGCAGCATGTTGAGTAAAAGAAGCCAGATGCAAAAACTGTGTACCATATGATTCTTATTACAAGGAATTTAAATACAGTCAAGAGAAAGGTACTAATGTCTGATGTTAGTTGTGTTCGTAGCCCAGTCGTGTCCAACTCTTTGTGACCCCATGGACTATACAGTTCATGGAATTCTCCAAGCCAGAATGCTGGAATAGGTAGCCTTTCCCATCTCCAGAGGATCTTCCCAACCCAGGGATCAGACCCAGGTCTCCCACATTGTAGATGGATTCTTTACCAGCTGAGTCACAAGAGAAGCCCAAGAGTACTAGAGTGGTTCACCTATCCCTTCTCCAGTGGATCTTCCTGACCCAGGAATTGAACTTTGGTCTCCTGCATTGCTGGCGAATTCTTTACCAACTGAGCTATCAGGGAAGCCCATATCTGATGTCAGGATAATAGTAATCCTGGGGGCCTAGGGTTAGTGATTTTGTTATCTGTATGAAGAGAGATTTTGAAGTTTTTGAGATGTGAGTACTGAATGCATGGCTGTGTTCACCATATGAAACTGTAACCTTGTAGGTATGTCCACTTTGCCAACTGCAACTTACAGTTTGTGCACTTTTATAAATGTAAGTTCCAATTCAGCAAATTTATGTAAAAAAAGACAAAGCTATTTTGATAATAATATATAAGAAGTAATCCAGGAGAAAAAAAGGTAAGAATTTCATTGGAAAAATATTTTATTTGAAGTTTACATTTAGTATAAACTAGGAGAAAGAACAGGTTTTGTTTTAAAATTATTTCTCATAGTCAAATAAAACAATATAATTCATAAATTACAATGCTAAGATTCCTTTCAGATTAGCAAATCTACTATATTTTCTTAGGAAGCTACAGTATATCATGGGTGAAACAAGATACTCATAGACTGTGTTATTCACACATTTTCAGGTTGCAATTCCTTAACAAGAAGGGGCTTTATTGCTTCCTAGGTTTGAGTAGGACTGATCCTTGGATTAGCTTCCACAGGCGAGAGAAATGTTCAAAGAATCGAAATCTCTCTTTTCTCCCTTTCTCCATCTCTCGTCACGTCCTGGGTTCATTTGCTCTTTTTTTATAGTCAGCCTCCTGTGTGTAGTGGAAGGGAAAGCTCCTCAGAGTCAGATTCTTATCCTTACAAGATATAGAATCTTTCTCAGTGCCTCACTTTCTTCATCTATAAATGGGGATGTTAGCAGGGAGCTCATAAGGTGGTTGTGAAACTGGATGGTGTATGCAAGTGTTCTTAAGGGTGCCTGGCTCAGTGACCCTCTGTGACCACCCAGCCTAGACTTCACCCTTCACGCTGGACTCAATCTTGAGCTCATTATCTGGTGCCTCATAAGCATCTCAAATTGACCATCTCCCAAACTGAACCCCTGGTATTTCTTCCTAATCTGCTTTTCCATCCGTGTACTCAATGTTTTTAGTTCCTCAGGCCAACATCATCCTTGATTACTTTCTTCCTCTCATATTCTACTTCCAGGTTATAACACAGTCAGTTCAGCAAGTGCTGTCTGATAGCAATTTACTTCCCCAAATGCTCTACTGCTAGATTTACCCAGGGTTTGCTCTTTAGCATTTGTTTCTTCCTTTACATCCTCACTAAGGCCATCTGTGTACAGTTTCTAAATTTTCAATTCCCCCCAACATTTCCTATCACTTTCCACTAACTAACTTAGCTTTGTAATCTTATTGCTAGGATTCTAGATATGCTTCTTAATCATTGCATTTTTGTGTGTCTCCTTCATTAAAACAATGGCTCTATGAAGAAATAATTCTAAGTGCTTTGTTCACAGCTATAACCTGGACACTTGGCACTGTGTCAGCCACGGCAGGTTTTCCATGAGCTTTATACCTACTAGGCAGATAGCTATGCTGCACACTCTGCAATAGTTACACGGACTCTCTTCAGCCTTGTGACTACTTCCTGATTATCAACATATGCATATGACTACACTAACTAAAGTTTTTAGGACAATTATTGAATTCTGACTAAATAGATAGGTATATTTTCCTAGTCTGAAAAAATTCATAATCACAGTATTTTAAAAACAAACCTTCGCTTATACTTAAAGTTTCTCAGTGAGGCTCCTTTACAGACTCTTTTCACAGTAAAATCAGTTTACTTATTTTTTGATATAATGCGTGTAGAATGAAATGAATAAATGTTTTTATTTATTTATACATTTTAAATTTATTTATAAATAAATATATTTATTTATATATTTTAATTTATTTATAAATAATTTTAATTTGTAAATATTTTAATAGATGTTATTATTTACTTGTTTAAAATAAATATTTTGTTTATAAATATTTTATTAATTTTTAAAGTTTTCCTTAATAGACTGTGTTCTATACCATAATGGAAATATTTTTCAAGTTTAATGAAATAATGCTAAATTAGCTTTCCCTTGAAAAATCATATCATGATGTTTCTCTCCAACAGAGATATTCTTATATTTTCAGCCTAGGAATTCCCCCCTGTATTTTGTTAATTGCTAGTTAACATTCCTTCAAAGTAAATTATGCTTGTTACAAAAAACATAAGCTCAAAATATTGCATTTTTTCTTATTTCATTAAAATCATTTGTAAATTTAAAATATATAGTAAAATATTTTCTTTGTAAATAAAAATATAAAATAGTATTGTTGTGCTTAGTCTCTCATTCGTGTCCAACTCTACTGCTGTCAATACTTGCCTGGGTGTAAAATTGATACTGAAAATCCTAAAATGGTTGTAAGATAACTTAATAAAAGGGATAAAATCCAGAGTTCTCTAACTGGCACTCTGGGCACTAACTGCTATAGGGAACTCTTAGAGGCACCATGGAATATTCTGAATTTCCAAAAGAAACACAGAAGCACTCATTTATGGGTACCATCTGAACTGCTGCTGCTGCTGCTGCTAAGTCGCTTCAGTCGTGTCGGACTCTGTGCGACCCCATAGACGGCAGCCCACCTGGCTCCCCCATCCCTGGAATTCTCCAAGCAAGAATACTGGAGTGGGTTGCCATTTCCTTCTCCAATGCATGAAAGTGAAAAGTGAAAGTGACGTCGCTCAGTTGTGTCCGACTCTTAGCGACCCCAGGGACTGCAGCCCACCAGGCTCCTCCATCCATTGAATTTTCCAGGCAAGAGTACTGGAGTGGGGTGCCATCTGAACTGCTAGATGAATGTAGTTCACAGTTTCAATGTTACATTCTCTCAATGATGTTATATCTTTATGCAGCTTTTTTTTTTTTCTGTAATAAATACCAAATACTATTAGATGATCAGAGTGAAGCATGAAATAAAGGTGGTGATAGATTTCAAGGAATGAGATGTTGGGTTGAACCCTACTGGGCACACAACATATTTTGTTGAGAAACTTGAGTACCTGTGGAAACAGGTTATTTGTTTTCTGTTGTAATTTTTGTAATTTCTTGAAATTAAAGTTTATTCATAGTTTCCAGTTTTGTTGAGATATAATTGACACACATCACTGAATAAATTTAAGGTATATAGCTTAGTGATTTAAAGTTACAACTTTTGTGAATTGATTTTTGCTGCATAAAAGCTTAGTTGGCATCTATCATTTCATATAGATTCCTTAGAAAGAAAAAAAAAGAAAAAATTTCCTTGTGATGAGAATTCTTAAATCTCTCTCTTAACAACTCTCTTATATTTCATACATCAGTATTAACTCTCGTCTCCATCTTGTACATTACTTCCTTAGGACTTATTTATCCTTGATTGAAATGTATGCCTTTGACCACCTTCTTCCAGTTTTAATTTTTATAATTCCACTGAACATTTATGTGAGAATGGCATAATGAATCTTTTAATGTTATAAGAAAAGATTTATGAAAGTGAATTTATGGTCCTGGTCCCAACTACTTCTTATTCGTTTATCACCAGTAGAACTTGGAAACATGATTCAGTTTGGATGTGTAACAAAAGATGATCAAAATAGCAAGTTTCAGTTTCAGAAAAACTTCAAAACATAGTTTTGAAACTCTTTGGGTTTGACAAAACCCAATTAAATTCTGCCAAGGCACTCTTTTCCCTAATCTTTCAAGCTCTTGTGTATTTCTGGAGAAATTTAATCCTTATGTTACTGATTAATTTACACTTAACTCATCAGAATGTTTGGTAAATGCTGTAGCACTTGATATTCAAAGAACTTTATGAGAAGCTACATCTGGAAATTCTAAAGTTTTATAAATCATTCTTGAATTTCTTTTCTTTAAAACAGAAAATCACAGTTTTTCAAAGCATGTAGAATTTGAATCTCATATTTAGCTTTATTTTGGTGGAGTTCAGGAACTGTGTGGGAGAAAACTAAACAAAAAGAATGTTACTCTTGTAAGTTATTTCAATATGCTGGACTCGGATTGTCCCTAATAGAATATTCTCTCTATAATTAAAACATGAGTAATAGTCTAACTTTTATATGTGCTGTCGTTTAGTGGAAATATTGCGCCTCTCAGAATTCAGTACAGGATTTTAATCATTTTATAAACTCTCTTAGTGGATAAATTTAACATAATAAGCCATAGTGGCTAATTTGTTATATTTCATTGGTAAAAACTTCAAAACAAACATAATAGTCCCTATCACAGTATTTTAAGTGAAATAAACTTTTCTGCCCTCAAGAATGTGTCCTGCAGCAAGTAACAGTTAAGATGTTAGAAAACAAAAACTTAAAAAATGCATTAGATCATGTCTGAAAAAGACAAATGTTTGTTAATCACACTGTGCTATTTGGCCTAACTTTTTTTAATGATCTCAACATAAGGAATTAATGCAATAAAATTAAACTCTAAGCAAATACTAAACATGAATAATCATTTCTTTTTGGCAATCAGCTCACTAAAACACAATGTGTATTTCCCTCAGATACACAAAGACAATATGATATTATCAGGACATTTATTAGGTTAAGCCACTCACAGTTGCCATTTGTAGGTTAAAAGCTGGTCAAACATGGGCAATTTCACACAGCAGAACCTGTATCTGATCAAATAATAATTGATATGGAAGGTATTATTTCTAGAAGTATTTTTTTATCAGGAATATCTAGTTGACATATTTTAAAGAGCTATTTGTATCAGTATCAGGTTTTTTAACTCACATATTTTCTTAATTAATCTGGAAACACACTTCAAACCTTTGTAGTTCTTCAAGTCTATCAGCTAGGGCAGCCATGTTGGGTTGTCTTAACTCTTACATCTCAGTGGATTAAAAGATAACCACTATAGTTTTCACTGGGGCTACCTGTCTGCTCTACACCTGTTGTCTTCACTCCAGGCTGAAGGATGCTGTTAGTCATGGAGGCCAAGGGACAGGGTGAATGAAGGACAAAGTGCTCAGAAAACTTCCACTGGAAAGTCTGACAGTCCATTTCTGCGCACAAATTTGCCAAAGCAAATTTCATGACAAACAGTTATTAGTGGAAGAGAAAAAAGGTAGTCCTGCCAGGTACTCCAAAGTGAGAACAGAACAATGGTAAATAGTCCTTGTGGCTGCAAGACTGACAGTGACACTTGTATGTTTCACATCAGGTAAAAGCCACCATTGATCACTGAGGAAGTGAATAGCAAGGAAAGATAAGAAAGCTGTCTTCAGTGATCAATGCAAAGAAATAGAGGAGGACAATAGAATGGGAAAGACTAGATATCTCTTCAAGAAAATTAGAGATACCAAGGGAACATTTCATGCACAGATGCCACAAAAAAAGACAGAAATGTTATGAACCTAACAAAAGCAGAAGATATTAAGAGATTGCAAGAATACACAGAAGAACTATACAAAAATATCTTAATGATCCAGGTAATCACAATGGTGTGATCACTCACCTAGAGACAGACATCCTGGAGTGTGAAGCCAATTGGGCCTTAGGAAGCATCACTATGAACAAAGCTAGTGGAAGTGATGGAATTGAAGGGTGAAGGTGAAGGTGAAGTCGCTCAGTTGTGTCCGACTCTTTGTGACCCCATGGACTATAACCTACTAGGCTTCTCCAGGCAAGAATACTGGAGTGGATTGCCATTTCCTTCTCCAGGGTATCTTCCCGACCCAGGGATCGAACCCTGGTCTCCTGCATTGGAGGCAGATGCTTTAACCTGTGAGCCACCAGGGGAGATGATGGAATTGAAGCTAAGTTATTGCAAGTCCTAAGATGATGGTGTTAAAGAGCTGTACTCAATATGCCAGGAAATTTGGAAGACTCAGCAGTGGCCACAGGACTGCAAAATGTCAGTTTTCATTCCAGTCCCAAAGAAAGGCAATGCCAAAAAATGTTCAAACTACAGCATCATTGCACTCATCTCACACGCTAGCAAAGTAATGCTCAAAATTCTTTAAGCTAGGCTTCAATTGTACATGAACCAAGAAGTTCCAGATGTTCAAGCTGGATTTAGAAAAGGCAGAGGAACCAGAGATCAAATTGCCAACATCCTGTGGCTCATTGAAAAAGCAGGAGAGTTCCAGAGAAACACCTATTTCTGCTTTATTGACTATGCCAAAGGCTTTGACTGTGTGGATCACAACAAACTGTGGACAATTCTACAACAGATGGAAATGCCAGCCCACCTTACCTGCCTATTGAGAAATCTGTATGCAGATCAAGAAGCAACAGTTAGAACCAGACATGCAGCAACAGACTGGTTCCAAATCAGGAAAGGAGTATGTTAAGGCAGTATATTGTCACTCTGCTAATTTAACTTATATGCAGAGTACATCATGAGAAATACAGGGCCGGATGAAGCTCAAGCTGGAATCAAGATTGTGGGGAGAAATATCAATAGCCACAGATATGCAGATGACACCACCCTTATGGCAGAAAGCAAAGAGGAACTAAATAGCTTCTTGATGACGGTGAAAGAGAGAGTGAAAAAGCTGACTTGAAATTCAACGTTCAAGAAATGAATATCCTGGTACCCAGTCCCATCACTTCATGGCAAATAGATGGGGAAACTATGGAAACAGTGACAGTCTTTATTTTCTTGGGCTCCAAAATCACCACAGATGATTACTACAGTGATGAAATTTAAAGATGCTTGCTCCTTGAAAGGAAAGCTGTGACCAAGGTAGATAGCATATTAAAAAGCAGAGACGTTACTGACAAATGTCCATATAGTCAAAGTTATGTTTTTTCCAGTAGTCATGTATGGATGTGAGGTTTGGACCATAAAGAAAGCTGAGCACCAAAGAATTGATGCTTTTGAACTGTGGTGTTGAAGACTCTTGAGAAACCCTTGGGCAGTAGTGAGATCAAACCAGTCAATCCTAAAGGAAATCAGTCCTGAATAATCAATGGATGGACTGCTGCTGAAGCTGAAACTACAATACTTTGGCCACCTGATTCTAAGAACTGACTTATTGGAAAAGACCCTGATGCAGGGAAAGATTGAAGGCAGGAGGAGAAGGGGACAATAGATGAGATAGTTGGATGGTATCACCACTGACTCAATGGACATGAATTTGAGCAAACTCGGAGGTTGGTGATGGACTGGGAAGCCTGGCATACTCCAGTACATGGGGTCACAGTCAGACACAACTGAGTGACTTTACTGAAGAGCTACTGTAGGACAGAGTTCTTTACTAATGCCTGGTTATTCCAATTACAACAGAAGAATTTGTAACTATTCATGTAACAAATTAATGTTGAGGTTATAAAAATTCATAACACATACAGTGTATCAAAGACAGTAAAAAAAAAAAAACACCTTGTAGGGTGAGGAGAGAATATTTTACCACTTTCTTACTTGAATGAACATTCTAAGCTTAGCTCGAGTTCTACTTACTGCAGTGAGTCTGTATCACACCTGTGGGTAGGACCTCAGCCAGTGCAAGATGATGCTCTATGGATCCTGACATGCTTCTAGCCTGGTGCCCTGTGTCTCCTCAGTCAGTTGGTGATTCAGTCATGATGGAGGGGCAACAGAATAAACCAATTATTTGGTTTCTGGCTTTGGGAGGTGTGTTGTGTGATTACATCGCTATGCTCTCAGACACATTGTCTTTTTCCCTTACTTTCTTCTTGTCTTTTATTTTGCAGCTATAGATGTTGAAACCATCCACATGCTAAGAGGAGCATACTCCTTACATAATTTTGTGCAGAAGAAAAAAAAAAAAAAAAAAAGAAAAAGAAAAAGAAAAAATTATGAATAATAAAAAAGACAATTTGTACAAATTGGACTGTGTATTTCGTGGTTGAACATTAAATTTCTTGAAGTTAACCAGTTAACTAACTTGAATAATTTTTCCAGTAACTATTAATGACACATTTAAGAATCTTATGTGCATCGGTATTATGATACTCTGGTTTTATAATTATTTTCAAATTAATTTCAGTGTCTTTGTTCACAGTGTTAGGTCAGACACAGTAGTAGTTTCGCTAACTGCTCCCAGTGTACTTATAAAAGAACAAAAGGACTAAGTTGATGTTAAACCTAAGGCACCACGGATCATTTTCTCTAGTGTAGAGCTTCTCTTTGTTTGATTTAAAATACATCTGATATTGTTATAAGCTGGAAGTTGACTCATTAGAAAGGAATGTGAACCTCTTGCTTTGAGACCACCTTGCCACCCTGATAAGGTAAGTCAGAAAGCAATGGGTTAGGGTTAGGGTTAGAGTTGGGGTTAGCACAGCTCTAGTGAAACAGACTAGTTTTATTAATTCTGATCTGAACATGTTCATTTTTCTTTTTAAATGTGATCTCTACATTCGAGGAGGGGAACATCACAGCAACATCACACAAACATTAAGTAATTCAAATAAGAAGTACTAAAATATTATAATATATTTGTCATAAAAGCAAATATGTCAAATGCAAACTATAAAATCGCCAATGTGATTTTTCATAGAAGCATCTTTCTTTAATTAGCCATAATTGATTACTGGCTGGAGCTATGATGGTTTATTCTATGGTTTAACTTTTTGCAAAAGAAGTTTTGATCATTTTTAAACAAATTTCCGTGATTGAGTCTCTGTCTACTGCAAAAGCTCAGAAATATTTGTATATTCCCCATTTCCATTCAACATTTTTTGTTGGCATCTATCTTAGGCCCTTGCCTATGAAACATGGCTGAGATATCCCGCTATTAACTTTTCTAGATCCTTTATAAAATGTATGCCTACATTCATAGAGTTTTATTGAGCTCACTCTAGGCTTTATGGCTTCCTGGGCATGACTATCTGGGCCATGACTGCACTTCAAAGACCTAAGTCAATCCTTTTCTCATCTGCTACTTCCAAGATTCAATTTCCACACTCCTACGAGCAAAAGAACAAACCAATGATTCACCTTTAAAAAAAAAAGATTTTCCCTTCAATATGTGTTTACTGTGTTTGATGTGTTAGTTTCTACGCCAACCTGTTAATGTAATTCCAGTTGCTCCTCAGAAACCCTCCCCCAGGTTATCGCTCTCATATTTTATAATATACAAAATTGAAAGTTGAATTTTGTAAGTTATTTGAAAAGAAATGTTTTCAATCTAATTTTTAAAATTATTTTTCTATAAGGTTTTTTATTGATGGAAAAAGACCATATTTCTCTGGATTCATGATTTATTTCTTACATAAGTATACTTTAACATTAAGAAAAATGGTTAAATTGATTATTCGGAAGGATTTAAAAGTTCGATTTCATGTACTTTGTTTCATTTCTGCCTTTCAACATAGAACACTCTGCTTTAAAGAAAATTTTTAGCATGATTTAATATTAATATTATCTATTAATTCCTTATGTTCAGTGGCTTAATAGATCTTTTTTGTCTATCCACAAAATATCATGAGTCATTTTGCTTGCATCTGTGTCTGTGAATACCTAGGAATTTTATGTAATTTTCTTAAGAAATTCCAATCCCCTGTTCTCTGACCACTTCACAACAGAGATAAGTCTACTATTTTCATGAGCTTCAGTTGCAGGAAAAGTACACTTAATAATGGAAGAAACTCTTTGTTAGCCTCTTTTTGGGAACAGATTTTATTGGAACTGAGATAAGCATTGTGTTCCTCAAAGAAATTTTATTTAAAGTTATTTGAAAATGAGTCAAAGGAATAAATATTTAGAAAATGTTATGGTTCAGACTTTTTAATGAATGCAAATAATTCTTTTTTCTCTCCAGTTCTACAGGATGACTATTCTTTGGTTTAATTAAATATCCTAAATAAATGTTTGCTGAGTTTAACAATGTCACAAAAGCTATTTGTCAGGGCTGTTTTCAGATTGTATTTGAAAGGTCTCCTTTTTTTTTTTTTTTGAAATGTCTCCATTTTTATGTTAAAAACCTCATTCCAATACTCAGGCATGACAACAAGATTGGATCTAATTATCTAAAGAGAAACAAAGATGATTTTGTCCATAGTTGCAAATAATGCTGATGCAAAACCACTCTTTTGGCTCTGAGTGATGGGTTCTATGCAGATTAGGGGTTGTAAGCATCAACTGCATACTTTGGGTAGTAATCTCAGGGAACTGTATCAGTACTGCAGATGTTCAGACATTCCTGAAGGGAGGATAATTGATAGTGCAAGTGTGCTCAAGTCATTCATGACTAAAGGCAAATAACATAGTTTTAAGATTTTTTACATTTTTTCTATTTGAAGGGGATAATGTTCAATTCATTTAACTCTAGGAGAAATTATCAGTTCAGTTCAGTCACTCAGTCGTGTCTGACTCTTTGCGACCCCATGAATCACAGCATGTCAGGACTCCTCGTTCATTACCATCTCTCGGAGTTCACTCAGACTCAAGTCCATCGAGTCAGTGATGCCATCCAGCCATCTCATCCTCGGTCATCCCTTCTCCTCCTGCCCCCAATCCCTCCAAGCATCAGAGTCTTTTCCAATGAGTCAACACTTCACTTGAGGTAGCCAAAGAACTGGAGTTTCAGCTTTAGCATCATTCCTTCCAAAGAAATCCCAGGGTTGATCTCCTTCAGAATGCACTGGTTGGATCTCCTTGCAGTCCAAGGGACTCTCAAAAGTCTTCTCCAACACCATTCAAAAGCATCAATTCTGCAGCCTTCAGCCTTCTTTACAGTCCAACTCTCACATCCATACATGACCACAGGAAAAACCATAGCCTTGATTAGNCGGAGTTCACTCAGACTCACGCCCATCGAGTCAGTGATGCCATCCAGCCATCTCATCCTCAATCGTCCTCTTCTCCTCTTTCCCCCAATCCCTCCCAGCATCAGAGTCTTTTGCAATGAGTCAACTCTTCGCATGAGGTGGCCAAAGTACTGGAGTTTCAGCTTTAGCATCAATCCTTCCAAAGAAATCCCAGGGTTGATCTCCTTCAGAATGGACTGGTTGGATCTCCTTGCAGTCCAAGGGACTCTCAAGAGTCTTCTCCAACACCACAGTTCAAAACCATCAATTCTTCGGTGCTCGGCCTTCTTCACAGTCTAGCTCTCACATCCATACATGACTACTGGAAAAAACATAGCCTTGACTAGACAGGCCTTAGTCAGCAAAGTAATGTCTCTGCTTTTGAATATACTATCTAGGTTGGTCATAACTTTCCTTCCAAGGAGTAAGCGTCTTTTAATTTCACAGCTGCAGTCACCATCTGCAGTAATTTTGGAGCTCCCCAAAATAAAGTCTGACACTGTTTCCACTGTTTCCCTGTCTATTCCCCATGAAGTGATGGGACCAGATGCCATGATCTGAGCTACTGTATCTTTGGTTGCAAAGAATATAATCAATCTGATTTCAGTGTTGACCATCTGGTGCTGTCCATGTGTAGAGTCTTCTCTTCTGTTGTTGGGAGGGGATGTTTGCTATGACTAATGCATTCTCTTGGCAAAATTCTGTTTGCCTTTGCCCTGCTTCATTCTGTACTCCAAGGCTAAATTTACCTGTTACTCCAGGTATTCTAGATAGTTGAACACTTAAAGACTTAAACAGATACTGTTAGCTTCCAACATTATTAGTGCTAATATACATTTAAAACATGATAAAATATGTATAACATTTAATAATCCTCAAACTATTTTCATCTAATAAATTGTCTGATGTTATCTACTTTTTTATTTTATGAGAACTATAACTCTTACCCAAGTATGATAGCAAACTGAGTAGCTTAATCATAAACTTTTATATTAAAGCTTCAAATAAAAGTGAATAAACATAGAAATCTGTTGCTTTTTCATTGTCCTTAAAGGCTTCTTAATAACATTTTACNACTCTTACCCAAGTATGATAGCAAACTAAGTAGCTTAATCATAAACTTTTATATTAAAGCTTCAAATAAAAGTGTATAAACATAGAAATCAGTTGCTTTTTCATTGTCCTCAAAGGCTTCTTAATAACATTTTACTGAGGATCAAATAATACAGTAATGTGAATGAAACCTCTTAGGTTCTTATGTGTACTTGTTTCACACAGTTCTTGTTCTGTAGTCTTGTGAAACTAAATATACAAGGTGTCTACCCCTCACCCCTTGCCATGTACTCAATATACCCTAGTGGGTTAGGAAAAGGTGAAAATTGAAAACCAAATATTAATTTCTGGTCCATAGCAATTCTGAAATCCAGCTTGCTAAGTGTTGGACGTTTCCTTGTTCAGTTCCTAGAGTCAGGGAACAATTCTAATTGGTTCTCTGCATCTTCTTCTGGGCTCTTGGTCTTGCCTCCTCATTTTTTTTTTTTTTTCATGAAAGGTGACATTTGTTTTCAATTGAGTAGGTGTCTCCTTCTATTTACTACTAGTGGAGTTGTTTGGCCAGAGCAAAATCCAACAGTCTCTTTTCACTCTGGTTTGCCATTCTATGAACCTCCTGTGAATGTCATTAGAGTCACTCTACTAAACAAAAGCAACCATAAACCTCTAGACACAAGCTCTTATGCTTCACTTAAAAACTCTTTTGTGTGACTGACTACTCCTCTGAGGTACTACCATTGATCTTTCTGAAGGTTGACCCAAGATGTGACAGTAACACTCAGATGCATCTGCAGACCATGCCATTTTAGCAATGACAGGGAACTTATCTTTCTCAGAGATACTTCTTGAGTTTAGCATCATTTGTCAGTTNCTCTGAGGTACTACCATTGATCTTGCTGAAGGTTGACCCAAGATGTGACAGTAACACTCAGATACATCTGCAGACCATGCCATTTTAGCAATGACATGGAACTTATCTTTCTCAGAGATATTTCTTGAGTTTAGCATCATTTGTCAGGTGGAGAGGCGAAGAACTTTCAAAACCATTAAATTCTGGCTTCTCTTAATGTCTTGCTCTCATTTTTCATTTTAGTAGGAAAGAAAGAGATGAGGCAGGAGAAGTGAGGCAGCATTAAGTAAGTTGGTTGGAAATCTTCCTAGCTATTATGGTCCCTTAGACATTTTTTCTACATTGNCTTTCAAAACCATTAAATTCTGGCTTCTCTTAATGTCTTGCTCTCATTTTGCATTTTAGTAGGAAAGAAAGAGATGAGGCAGGAGAAGTGAGGCAGCATTAAGTAAGCTGGTTGGAAATCTTCCTAGCTATTATGGTCCATTAGACACTTTTTCTACATTGCTAGTTCCTACAGGTGATAGAGTTGCTAAACTTTCTGCTGTTCTGCATTGAGGATTCTTTTCAATAACATATTGTTCATTTTTTAAAAATTTAAATGTTTTTATTTTAATTAGAGGTTAATTACTTTACAATATTGTATTGGTTCTGCCACACATCAACATGAATCTGCCTTGCTTAGAGTTTCCTTTGTTGTGCAGACGCTTTTAAGTTTATTTAGGTCCCATTTGTTTATTTTTGCTTTTATTTCCAATAGTATACCTGTGGCAGATTCATGTTGATGTATGGCAAAACTAATACAATATTGTAAAGTAATTAACCTCTAATTAAATAAATTTACATATATTTTAAAAAAAACCATGAATCTGCCATGGGTGTACGCATGTTTCCCATCCTGAACTCGCCTCACACTTCCCTCCCTGTACCTCCGTGTCATCCCTGTGCACCAACCCCAAGGATCCTGTACTGAACCTGGACCGGTGATTTGTTTCTTATATGATATTATACATATTTCCATGACATTTCCCCAAATCATCCCACCCTCTCCCTTTCCCACAGAGTCCAAAAGACTGTTCTATACATCTGGGTCTCTTTTGCTCTCTCGCATACAGGGTTATCATTGCCATCTTTCTAAATTCCATATATATGTGTTAGTATACTGTATTGGTGTTTCTCTTTCTGGCTTACTTCACTCTGTATAATCGGCTCCAGTTTCATCCACCTCAGTAGAACTGATTCAAATGTATTCTTTTTAATGGCTGAGTAATACTCCATTGTGTATATGTACCATAGCTTTCTTATCCATTCGTCTGCTGATGGACATCGAGGTTGCTTCCCTGTCCTGGCTATTATAAACAGTACTACAATGAACATTGGGGTACACGTATCCCTTTCAATTCTGGTTTCCTCAGGGTGTATGCTCAGTAGTGGTATTGCTGGGTCATAGGGCAGTTCTGTTTCCAGTTTTTTAAGGAATCTCCACACTGTTCTCCATAGTGGCTGTACTAGTTTGCATTCCCACCAACAGTGTAAGAGGGTTCCCTTTTCTCCACACCCTCTCCAGCATTTATTGCTTGTAGACTTTTGGATCGCAGCCATTCTGACTGGTGTGAAATGGTACCTCATTGTGGTCTTGATTTGCATTTCTCTGATAATGAGTGATGTTGAGCATCTTTTCATGTGTTTGTTAGCCATCCATATGTCCTGTCTCTTATACACATCTTCTTTTCACCTTACTTATAGTTTCCTTTGTTGTGCAGAAGCTTTTAATTTTAATTAGGTCCCATTTGTTTATTTTTGCTTTTATTTCCAATAGCATACCTGTGGCAGATTCATGTTGATGTATGGCAAAACTAATACAATATTGTAAAGTAATTAACCTCTAATTAAAATAAGTAAATTTACATATATATTAAAAAAAACATGAATCCGCCATGGGTGTACACGTTTCCCATCCTGAACTCGCCTCACACTTCCCTTCCTGTACCTCCGTGTCATCCCTGTGCACCAACCCCAAGGATCCTGTACTGAACCTGGACCAGTGATTTGTTTCTTATATGATATTATACATATTTCCATGACATTTCCCCAAATCATCCCACCCTCTCCCTTTCCCACAGAGTCCAAAAGACTGTTCTATACATCTG
>SJYW01014437.1:226164-239566 GCA_006410735.1 Raphicerus campestris
CCCTCCCCACACCATCCCTCTGGGTCATCCCAGTGCACCAGCCCCAAGCATCCTGCACCATGTATCGAACCTGGACTGGAGATTCGTTTCACATATGATAATATACATGTTTCAATGTCATTCTACCAAATCATCCCACCCTTGCCCTCTCCCACAGAGTCTAAAAGACTGTTCTATACATCTGTGTCTCTTTTGCTGTCTTGCATACAGGGTTATCATTACCATCTTTGTAAATTCCATATGTATGGACTAGTGTACTGTATTGGTGTTTTTCTTTCTGGCTTATTCATTCTGTATAATAGGCTCCAGTTTCATCCAACTTATTAGAACTGATTCAAATGTATTTTTTTTAATGGCTGAGTAATACTCCATTGTATATATGTAACAGCTTTCTTATCCATTCGTCTGTTGATGGACATCTATGTTGTTTCCATGTCCTGGCTATCATAAACAGTGCTGCAATAAACATTGGGGTACACGGGTCTCTTTCAATTCTGGTTTCCTCGGTGTGTATGCCCAGCAGTGGGCCATTTAAAGAAAAATCTTTCTTTATTTTAAAATAAAACAGATTCAGAAAGCCACACAAATCAAACAGATAGACTGATGGATTATTATAAACCAAGCAACCCTGTCAAGAAGTAGAATTTGTCTAGTTACCTCAGATAACCCTTCCATGTGTTCCAACCTCATCACTACTTGCTCCCATTTTTAAAAGTAGATCATCACCTTTGGATAATCACTTCTGTTTTAAAAAGTAATTGTTTTATCACGAGATGCATATCTAGCCATGATATTTTAGCTTTGTCCATTAAAAACACTTTGATATATCTCTAAAATGCCTGTGGTTCCTCTTCTATCCTTTGCATTTACTGATAACTTCTCTGTTGAATTCAGGCCATGTGACATGTAGAATTTCCCACAGTCTGGGTTTTTCTGATTATTGCCTTGCTATTTCCTGAAACTGGCACCTGGATACAAAGATTTGATCCGAATCATATCTGATCTCTGTGGCAAGACTGTCAGTGGCTCATGCAGGTAACCTGTGCCATCTCATCGTCTTTACTGTGGAGAAGTCAGCAACCATTGCATAGGCATATGTCTGTATGTATCCTAGATCCAGGAGTTCACTCAAAGCTGCAATTCTTTTTCATTTATTTACTGCAATACTTTCATAAGGAGAGCCTCCCTCCTCTACTACAGGCTATTTAGTGCTACAGTTCCTATAAGAAATACATAATAATGTTTGATTCTTTCCCTTTATTTTCTGGTTTTCAAAACAAATAATGGATTCCCTGGTGTCCTTTGAAATGGACCAACTAGTTATTATTTTTTCTTAGCATAGCATTGTGAATTTGGGGATTTAAACATGTTACAGGTTTTAGCCTACTGTATTACTTATTCTTGTTGAAGTTCAAAGTAACCTATCGTTGGCCAGGGAGGGCCTCTTCAACTTGGCCCCCGAGTCCTTTGGATATGATCCTAATTTTCTTAGGTAGATTTTTTTTTTTATGTGGAATGATAAGATGTTCCAGGGTTATCTAATTCATTTTCTGCCCTGCATCTAAAATCCCCAGGTTTCAAAAAAACTATCTCTTAGTGAGAAATTATATTTCAAAACCACAACTTTAGGTACCAAGGATGCTTATTGCTACTGGAATGATCACTCTGGCCAAAAGCCTGCTAGACTATTTAAAGGGCCAAGTCCTACGAGGACTCACACTGTTAGCCCAAGTGGATAGAATTGGAATCAACTGTTTTCTTCCACCCTAAATTTTTTTTAGGCAAGAAATGATGGAAAATTTTCACCTTATTTTTGCCTACTTTTAAAATATGAATGCATTTAGAAACCCATGTCCTAGACATCTGTCTTCATGGTCATTACCAACCTGTGCAGGTCAGAGGCTATCAAGATCAAAATGAATTTAATGAATAACATAGCCCAGGGTTATTTCAATAGCTGTCTTTAACTTGCAGAGCTATGGGCCTGAGCAATTTTTTTTTTTTTTGGAAGCCTCAAGGGCAATGCTTCCTCAATAAGAATCTTAATATAAATTTGAACAAAGCACATACATACAGAGCAAAAGAGAGCAAGGGTTTAATTTATCATGTGTGGATACAAAAACA
Source organism: Raphicerus campestris (assembly GCA_006410735.1). Lineage (NCBI taxonomy): Eukaryota > Metazoa > Chordata > Mammalia > Artiodactyla > Bovidae > Raphicerus > Raphicerus campestris. The sequence continues at coordinate 228,289 of SJYW01014437.1, forward strand.
AATATGAAAGAATTCGCAGTTTTTTCCACAATTATTTCATCATTCATATGATTTTTACAAAAAAAATTTAATTTAAAGAAATAAAATTTCTCATGGAAAGGAATTTAACTTCTCACTTTTTAAACACATCTTATGTCCTTGGGGCAAGTATAAATATCCAGATGAGAATCCTTTTTTATTAAGAGTTTAGATATTGTCTGTTTAGATATTGTCTGTATATTTCCAATCTCATAATTCTTACAGGTCATTACCACTAGGTCATGTGACAAAGGGAATGAAAAATAGATGTAACATTTGAGCTAATTATGAGAGGGATGGATTTTAATATCCTAAGTAACTAATAACTTCAAATTATAAACCGTTAAACACTATCAGGTAGCCAAATGTGTATTACTAATTACTGAACATTTTGATCCCTGGTTTGGGAGGATCCTCTGGAGGAGGAAATGGAAAGCCACTCCAGTATTCTTGCCTGGGAAATCCCATGGACAGGGGAGCCTGGTAGGCTACAGTCCATGGGGACACAGAGAGTCAGATACAACTAAGCATGCACACACAGCGAAGACACAGTTCAGTTCAGTTCAGTCGCTCAGTCGTGTCCGACTCTTTGTGACTCCGTGAATCGCAGCACACCAGGCTTCTCTGTCCATTACCAGCTCCCGGAGTTCACTCAGATTCATGTTCATCGAGTCAGTGATGCCATCCAGCCATCTCATCCTCTGTCGTCCCCTTCTCCTCCTGCCTCCAATCCCTCCCAGCATCACAGTCTTTTCCAATGAGTCAACACTTCACATGAAGTGGCCAAAGTACTGGAGCTTCAGCTTCAGCATCATTCCTTCCAAAGAAATTCCACGGCTGACCTCCTTCAGAATGGACTGGTTAGATATCCTTGCAGTCCAAGGGACTCTCAAGAGTCTTCTCCAACACCACAATTCAAAAGCATCAATTCTTCGGCACTCAGCTTTCTTCACAGTCCAACTCTCACATCCATACATGACTACGGGAAAAACTATAGTCTTGACTAGACAGACCTTTTTTGGCAAAGTAACGTCTCTGCTTTTTAATATGCTATCTAGGTTGATTGTAACTTTTCTTCCAAGGAGTAAGCGTCTTTTAATTTCATGCCTGNGGGAAAAACCATAGTCTTGACTAGACAGACCTTTTTTGGCAAAGTAACGTCTCTGCTTTTTAATATGCTATCTAGGTTGATTGTAACTTTTCTTCCAAGGAGTAAGCGTCTTTTAATTTCATGCCTGCAGTCACCATCTGCAGTGATTTTGGAGCCCCGCAAAATAAAGTCTAACACTGTTTCCACTGTTTCCCCATCGACTTCCCATGAAGTGATGGGACCAGATGCCATGATCTTCGTTTTCTGAATGTTGAGCTTTAAGTCAACTTTTTCACTCTCCTCTTTCACTTTCATCAANCAGTAACTTCAGATATGCAGATGACACCACCCTTCTGGCAGAAAGTGAAGAGGAGCTAAAGGGCCTCTTGATGAAAGTGAAAGAGGAGAGTGAAAAAGTTGGCTTAATGCTCAACATTCAGAAAACGAAGATCATGGCATCCGGTCCCATCACTCCATGGGAAATACATGGAGAAATAGTAGAAACAATGTTAGACTTTATTTTTTGGGGTTCCAAAATCACTGCAGATGTTGACTGCAGCCATGAAATTAAAAGACATTTCCTCCTTGGAAGAAAAGTTGTGACCAACCTAGATAGCATATTCAAAAGCAGAGACATTACTTTGCCAACTAAGGTCTGTCTAGTCAAGGCTATGGTTTTTCCAGTAGTCATGTATGGATGTGAGAGTTGGACTGTGAAGAAGGCTGAGCGCCGAAGAATTGATGCTTTTCAACTGTTGTGTTGGAGAAGACTCTTGAGAGTCCCTTGGACTGCAAGGAGATCCAACCAGTGCATTCTGAAGGAGATCAGCCCTGAGATTTCTTTGGAAGGAATGATGCTAAAGCTTAAACTGCAGTACTTTGGCTACCTCATGCGAAGAGTTGACTCATTGGAAAAGACTTTGATGCTTGGAGGGATTGGTGGCAGAAAAAGAAAGGGATGACCGAGGATGAGATGGCTGTATGGCATCACCCACTCGATGAACACGAGTCTGAGTGAACTCCAAGAGTTGGTGATGGACAGGGAGGCTTGGCGTGCTGCAATTCACGGGGATGCAAAGAGTCAGAGAGGACTGAGTGAACTGAACTGAACTGAACTGGTTTAACTTAAAATAGTTTAATTTAAATATCTTTGAGTTAGCTTTAAACATATTTTGAATATTCTCTTTCTTGTGTAATGATATAATCAGCATTTAAAAATAGTTCCTAGAAGGCAAGTTTATCACAAGACATTGATTCCCATATTTACATATTTTTAATATACTGACTTTATATCAATTTTCTTACACTTTAGTTTGTTTTTAAAAAGTAATAGATTTCTAACACTTTAGAATATACTTATGTTTTCCTAGACATCATATCTGTGTTGCACCTGTGGTTCCACCACCATTGGTCAGAGGCAGTCGCTGTTACATCTCTGGACAATCTGAGCCCAGTCTATGCTTCCCTTCTTATACTGCACTGTTCATCCTAATTATGAGTTGGCACTGCATCTTTTCCACTGACTGGTGTCTCTTGCAGAGCAGAAAACCTCAGTGTGATTTATCTTTCTATGAAGCTAGCATGGAGTAAGTGATCAAGGCACCGAGCAAAAATTCACACATTGCTGTAAATCAACTATACCCCCCAACATTTAAAAAAATTATTGTAAATTCTTTAAAAAGTACACATTGCTGGCATATATGGAGATAATGCATTTAACACTGAGAATTGTATTTCCATCCAAAATAGAGATTTGGTGATGTGGACAGAATCATGTACCCTGCAAAATCCATATGTGAATAATAATCCAATGTGACAATATTTGAAGACAGGACCCAAAGGAAGTCAAGGATGATTGAGCTCAAAAATGTGGGGCTCCAATCTGATAGAACTAGTGTTCCAGTATGAAGAGACACCAGAGAATTCCTTAGAGTCCATTCTTTCTTTCTGTTCTTCACTTGAGGACATAGCTAGAAGGAGGTAGCCCAAGAACTGAGGACAGAACCCTCATCCGGGACCACATTGACCAGCACCCTGATCCTCGACCTTCCAGCCTCTAGAACCGTGAGACACAGATGTCTAATGTTTGCTTAAACAAATAATCCCTGCTGTCTCATTTATGGCAGCCTGAGTAGATTAAGTCATTGGGACTAAAGCATTTAACAGAATGTTAAGGACAAAGGAATTTTTAAGAATTAAAAATTTAGATTTGTTGTTACTATCTGTACTTCACAGTAATAACTCTTAATAAGTATTATTCTCACTGAAAGGATATCAACTATTCTCAGCAATTGTTCAACAATTTTGAAGATACTTGGGTGAATATGTTTAGAAAGTCTCAAATTTTTAGGCAAACACTAACCTTATCAAGGAACATTTTTCTCAATTTGCAGCCTTTAAACTTGATTCTAGTTATTTACATTCAGAAAAAACAATTGCCACTAAATTCTAAGTCCAAATTACTGGAGTAGGACTTGCTATTTTTGTTAGGTGATTCAATCTACTCTGTGTAAAGTTGATCATGGCTCAGGCCAGCAATGTTCAACAGGAACTTTCATGAGGGTATAGGTGGGAGAAGACTCTCAGAAACCAGTGAAATATGCAAGCATTTATTTTTCAATTATAGATATATTCTATTCATTGAGACCTTGCAGTGGTATGTTTGCCAAGGAAACAGAAAGAACGACATTGCTGACAAATGTCACCAGGTTAAGAGTCCATTAATGAGCTTCTCTTGAAGCTGGCTTCTTTCAATTTGATCAGCTGTGTCTCTTCCAATGATTTAAACATTTAAGTTTCCTGAAACCTTAAAATCAAAACCAGGAGTTAGAGTATAAATCACCGAAACTCAAGTTATTCTAAATTGCATATTTATGGTTAAGAAAGACATGATTATTCCTTCTGCCCTAGGGAACACGGGAGTATCTTCCATTTTTCTCTTACATTCTGTTTTTTTCTTTGGCTTGTGTCCAGCTGGGCAGTGACATGTATGAATTATCCTGTGTGGACAAAGAATTCTTGGTCAGGAAATAGAAATGAGATGATGTCATAGACTAGAACCGTGTTTTAGAAAAAGAGAGAAGGCGTGTTTTCATATTGTTTCACCATAGTTTGATCTAAGTATCTCACCTATGATACGTGTGGTCCCAGGTAGTAATGCATCCCGCTTACCCATGTGGTCTATTATCTGGCACTGAGGTACGTGCTCAGCAGGTATTATTTTCTTATTCTTCACAAATTGTAGTAGGTTGATAGTAGCTTACTCCAGCTTTAAAAATAAGGAAAATGAGATTTAGATTCCTTTTTCTCAATAACAAGGGTTATTCCTGGTGTTGCCAGAACCACATTTAAATCTGTCTGATTAAAATACACCATGAACTTGCTTCTTCCTTTGGACTCTACAGAAACTGATCTCTTAACTAATATCAGCCATTTTAGCAAGCATTCTGAAGCCAGATTTGCACGTCTCTGAGACTGTGGCAAAATCCACACATGGAAAAATTCACTTTAAATAAAATTAACAAAATGCAAACAAATGTACCTCTCATTCACACTGATTTACATCTCAGTGATTTCTAGTATTTTTTTCTAAGTTTTCTTGGAGTGTGATTCGATGATTTAGATGGGGGAGCAGACTTTCCAAGGTCTGGATCTGAGGGACCTGACCCATCTCTAGGTAATATGATGCCTTAAGTTTGATTGAGCAGCAGTTTCAAGCAAGTTGTCAGGAGTGTCTGAGGTGAAGTCATTGGTTCACCGGTAGATGGCAGCAAAAGCAAAACACAGACAGGCATCATGCAGAATCTGCCCAATCGGACAGGATCATCAGAGAGGATTTTTGGCAGAGAGCAGATACAACAAGAGAACGTGAGGTTGAGGATACCTGTCTCTAGCACACTTGACAGTTCTGAGGAGGAACAACATCAGGAGCATCACAGAGATCATGCTGACCTGACTGGGGCGGCAGAAGGTGGTCAGATTGAAGGACTGCTGCTGCTAAGTCGCTTCAGTCGTATCCGACTCTGTGCCACCCCATAGACAGCAGCAGCACACCAGGCTCCGCCGTCCCTGGGATTCTCCAGGCAAGAACACTGGAGTGGGTTGCCATTTCCTTCTCCGGTGCATGAAAGTAAAAAGTGAAAGTGAAGTCACTGAGTCGTGTCCAACTCTTAACGACCCCATGGACTACAGCCTACCAGGCTCCTCCGTCCATGGGATTTTCCAGGCAAGAGCACTGGAGTGACACCCAAAAGCTCTGCATAGGGAGGCAGCCCCTGCAGCTGAAAACTACAAGACTTTCAAAGGATAAAAGGCAAGAATCCAGTAAACACATCTCACCACAGTAGAGACCCAGATGGTAGCTGGATACCAAAGTAATTTTAAGTGTCACACGAAATCCACATATCTCTTTCTTCCTTTAATTTTCCTGTTGGTTGATGTTCACTTTCCCCATCACTTTAATCAAGTACATTCTTTCTTTTTTCTAGAGAATCTTAATCAATGCTTCTTTAAAATTAATTTTTATTGATTGTAGTTGATTTACAATGTTGTGTTAGTTTTTACTGTACAGCAAAGTGAATCAGCTGTATGTATTTTTTTGATTCACTTCCCATTTAGATCAGCACATAACATAGTAGAGTTCCTTGTTCTATATAGTAGGTTCTCATTTCATTATCTGTTTTATATATAGTAGAGTATATATGTTAATTTCCCAATCCATCTCACCCCTTCTTCCCCGACTTGGTAACCATATGTTTGTTCTTTATGTCCGCTTCTGTTTCTGCCCTGCAAATGAAATCATCTATACCAATTTTCCGGATTCCGCATATATGCATTAATATGCAATATTTGTTTTTCTCCTTCTGACTTACTTTACTCTGTGTAACTGGCTCTAGGTCCATCCACATCTCTACAAATGACACAGTTTATTCCTTTTATGGCTAAGTAATATTCCATTGTATATATGTGCCACATCATCTTTATTCATTCCTCTGTTGATGGCCATGTAGAGTATTTCCATGTCCTGGATATTGTGAATAGTGCTAATCAAGCACATTCTTACATGTTGACCATAACACATGAATAAAACTTATAACCTTCCCTTGGGTTCCCTCCTTCTTGTGTGGAGGACACCCGGTTCCTGGTTCCTCTCCTCTGTGTCTTGGTTCTGAGTCCCTGCTTTATTGCTCTTCTCCTTCCGTGCTGATCTCCTGTGCATTCTTGCCATCACACTGCACCGTAGCCCTGCCTATGAGGCAGAAGGCAAGGTGGGCATACCCAGGAGATCCTATCAAAGCTGCCAGTTGANTTTATTGCTCTTCTCCTTCCGTGCTGGTCTCCTGTGCATTCTTGCCATCACACTGCACCGTAGCCCTGCCTATGAGGCAGAAGGCAAGGTGGGCATACCCAGGAGATCCTATCAAAGCTGCCAGTTGATAGGAGAAGAGAGGAACACACTCCACTCTTCTATGCTCAAATGTTTCAAATGAAAAGAAAGGATTGTTTTCTGAGTCTATAGTGATGGATTCAGAACGGTGAATTCTGTGTCTACTACTGAACCATGTCTACTACTCAGTGTTGACCTTTTCTATGACAATATTCTCTCAAGAGCATCAGGAGATGAAGTATTAACCTTCACTGTATTCTCAAACAGAAGTGAAAAGTACCTATGTGTTGAGGAAGTTCCTAGCAAGATAAAACTCTATTTCAAAGTGCTTTGCTATTCCAGGTATAGGATAGAAGGAATTAAAAAACAAGAAAGATTTCCTTCCCATTCAGTCACCACAGAGCATTAAGTAGAGTTCCTCGTGCTGTAGAGTAGGTACTCAATAGTTATCTATTTAATGCATAGTTTCAGTAGTATATGTCTGTCCAATAGGAAGGGAACGTATGGATATGTATGGCAGATTCATTTTGCTGTACAGCAGAAAGTAACACAACATTGTAAAGCAACACTCCAATAATGGAGAAGGAAATGGCAACCCACCCCAGTATTCTTGCCTAGAGAATCCCATGGACAGAGGAGCCTGGCGGGCCATGGTCCATGGGGTCGCAGAGAGTCGGACATGACTGAAGTGACTGAGCACACACACATACTCCAATAAAATTAATTTGAAAAATAAAAACAAGGAAGATACAGAATGATAAGCATTTCATTCTCCATTGATTTCGTATTTTTTTTAATTTTTTGTTTTAAAGATTCTGCTAATCACTTCAGAAAGTAACATGGGATTGAGAAATTTAACAGCCCTGATCCAATATAGGAACATACATGTAAAGGTATCATAGCATAAAACAATCAACTTTACATTCATTATGCATAAATTTATGATCATGACAGTAAATTTTATGACTGTCAGTGATATTGCTGGAATCCAGGCCCCTGAATTCCATATTTGCCTTGGCAAATATTTTGAAAGAGTTCCATATGTTAAAATACTATTCTTTGACTAGATATTGCATTTCACATGTAGTAACCTTGACACTGAGCTTCCCAGGTGGCACTAGTGATAAAGAACATGCCTGCCAATGCAGGAGACAGAGGAGATGTGAATTCAGTCCCTTAGTGGCGAAGATCCCCTAGATGAGGGGATGGCAACCCACTTCAGTATTCTTGCCTGGAGAATCACATGGACAGAGGAGCCTGGAAGGCTACAGTTCATGGGGTCACAAAGAATCAGACACGATTGAGCAAATGAGCATGCATGCATACACGTAACCTTGATGTTTCCAAACAGATTCTGAATATATATGATATAATATATATGCTATAAATATATGAGGAAACCTAAAGACAACAATCCATTCTGAAAAATTAAAATGCATTGGCTTTCTTCCATCAAATTCACTCTTGAATTTCTTTGTGACTGTTTGCTCCATTGAAAAAATAGAGAACAGAATATCGAATTCTAGAATGTAGTATTTACAAATTTTTCTCTTTCATTTATGTGTATACAACCTGGTTAGGTTGATTTATTTCAAATGTAAATAAATACAGCCAAGTTTCTCATGCACCACAACAGGAATCCGCACACTTTTTCTCTAAAGGGCCAAATAGTAACTATTTTAGATTTGTAACTTATGGCTTCTGCCCCAACTACTTAACTCTGGCATTCTAGCAGGAAAGCAGCCACAGATAATATGTGGAAGTATGCATGAACCATGTTCCAATAAATCTTTATTTATACAAGTAAGTAACAGGGTGGATGGATTTGATCCACAAAGCTGTAGTTTCTGATCTCTTCCTTCAGTTCAGTTCAGTTCAGTCACTCAGTCGTGCCCGACTCTTTGTGACCCCATGAATCCCAGCACGCCAGGCCTCGCTGTCCATCACCATCTCCCAGAGTTCACTCAGACTCATGTTCATTGAGTCCATGATGCCATCCAGCCATCTCATCCTTGGTATTCCCCTTCTCCTCCTGCCCCCAATCTCTCCCAGCATCAGAGTCTTTTCCAATGAGTCAACTCTTTGCATGAGGTGGCCAAAGTACTGGAGTTTCAGCTTTAGCATCATTCCTTCCAAAGAAATCCCAGGGCTGATCTCCTTCAGAATGCACTGGTTGGATCTCCTTGCAGTCCAAGGGACTCTCAAGAGTCTTCTCCAACACCACAGATCAAAAGCATCAATTTTTCGGTGCTCAGCCTTCTTCACAGAATCTCTTCCTTAGAATCTCTCTATATTACTGTTTTGACTTTATCCCTCACCTTTCAGAAAGTCCCTATATAACTTGTATGTACGTCTAGAATAGTTGTATGTATTTGTTCTTCTTCCAGTGTTGGGTAGGAACCTGTAGTCCTCTGATGCACTCTTTTCTCCCAGTTTCACAGATAACATGTTTGGCTTCATGGCATGGTTACAAAAAGGAAAAAGTCATCTACTAAAACCTTTTCCTCCTTCTCGATTTTCTGTATAAAACAGTCTCACAGACAACCAACACCATCTATGGATTGGTGGGGTGTTAGAGGAGACAGGATCTTGGTGATGGTTTAGTGTAAGTTTCTGTTATGCAGGTGAGGATATAAAGATGAAGAAATGAAGTGATTGCCTAGATCGAGCTGGGAGTGAAAACCAGCAAACACAATTCCAGAGCTGAAGTCTAGCCTTCCAACTCGGACATAGTGCTCTCCTCACTAAGCCCCAAGTCATCCTAATGTCCATCACAATCACCTGACAGACAGGAGTATAGGAGGAAGGAACACAGCAGGTAGAGCTGAACATCCTGGTTATAATCCAGATACCATACTCTGAAATTGACTCCAAAAAAACTTGAATTCCCACAACTCATATGTCATAATGTAAGAGGCCCATTTTATCCATTTTAGCAATGAAAATTGCACACTCTCATCTTGAAAAAGTATAGCTCTGACAGCAGACTCTGCAGAGGATAAGCAAATTCAGTTCTGCAAATTTCTGGTCATGCTGCAGAGTTAACAACCCAGCTCTGATCTGTATGCTGGAGAAGTACACTGGCTGTGAAAAACAGGGTCATTTATTTTAGGAAAGTGAAGGTCAATCTAGTTTTGATGTGTGTGTGCATGTGTGTGTGTGCATGCTTGTGTGTGTGCGTGTGTGTGGGTATTTTCCCCTGTGAACTTGAGGAGATGAGCAGAGTGGTTCTGGAATGTGGTCTCCAGGAGGGTACCAGAGACTGAATGTGAGGTTGCTAGGAAATCTTCCCTATTGTTTTAAACAAACTGCACAGGGCTGGCAGCAGCTGTCAGAGTTCCTGGCTCTTTGGACTAACAGAGCTGAAAAACACAAAGAACAAAGGTCTTCCACAATAAATGGCCATAAATAATGGGAACTTTCTATGCCAGTAAATGCAGGCACTTGGACTTAAAGCAATTAATAAGGTTAACAAACACAAGAGGTCATTTGAATTCTATTTGTTGTCAAATACTTCTTCCCCCTAGACACTCTAATTTAAATAGTAAGCCAATCTGAAAATAGGGTGGTAGGCTGTGATTTTAATCAAGTATCCCTTTAAAATAACCATCTTCTTGCTTGTTTATTTTTACTTTATTCATGAAGAATTTCAGCTCAAGGGCAACAGTATAAACTTGCTCTGAATGTGTTTTAAAAATCTTAACTAAAAACAAATTTTCCAATTTATATTAAAAGACAATTCACTCAGCATACTATCAGCACAGGACTCTCTTTTTGCTTCTAGGCCACCCCTAGTCCTCACCTCTTCCATCTTCATCTCCTCCTCCTGGAGGTAGTTACACAAGGCTACATGTGTAATGAAACCAGATGGGGCCACACACACATGAACTCATATGTATCTGTGGATGTCTGCATAATCTCTGTGGGTAGAACCTCATCAGTACCTGGGCTGTGACATTGCACTATGGTTGTATAAGTGATTGTCCTCAGAAGAGGCTGTGATGCATGAAGTTTGTCTCGATGTAGCTGAATAATCTTTTGTGAATCTAAAATTATTTCAGAATAAAACATCCATAAGAAACATGCAGGTCCTTAATTTTTAATCTTTCAAACTCAGAGGTTTTTTGTTTTTGTTTTTGTTTTTTGCTTAAATAATGAATCTTAGTCCTGTTAATTCCTGTCAATGGTGAGATGGTGCTTTCCTTCAACTGATCTGTGCTTTTGCATTCATTTCAAAATAATCTGCAAGGTATAACTCAGACATTTTCTGGAAATTAGGTTTTTCTGACATATTGGATTTAAAGTTTAGTTAGATAATTATTATTTTTTAATCCATTTACAGATTCTAATTGTGAAGTTTAAAATCAGGAGTCATTTTGAATGGAATAAAGCCTTAAGAGTTTGTACAGTAAGAAAAAAGTGTTTCAGTGTGGAGATTCCTTAAAAAATTGCAAATAGAACTGCCCTATGACCCAGCAATCCCACTGCTGGGCATACACACCAAGGAAACCCGAATTGAAAGAGACACATGTACCCCAATGTTCATTGCAGCGTTATTTATAATTGCCAGAACATGGAAACAACCCAGATGTCCATCAACAGATGATTGGATAAGAAAGCTGTGGTACATATACACAATGGAGTATTACTCAGCCCTTAAAAAGAATAAGTTTGACTCAGTTCTTATGAGATGGATGAAACTGGAGCCGATTATACAGAGTGAAGTAAGCCAGAAAGAAAAACACCAATACAGTATACTGACACATATATATGGAATTTAGGAA
>SJYW01014437.1:269001-291369 GCA_006410735.1 Raphicerus campestris
ATCATGTACACCTGTGGCTGATTCATGTAAATGTATGGCAAAACCAATACAGTACTGTAAGATAGAATAAGGTATTAAATAAATAAATAAAAAAAAAAAAAAAAAGAATTACTGAATTACCCAGAAAATATCCAGCTTCTTTGTTCTAAATCAGTAATCAAATTCTCAGAGAGTTTGCTATTGCTACAGTCTTTGCAAAAACAGTCTAGGGTGCCAAGATCAACTGCTAAAAAAAAAAGAAAGAAGGAAAATAATAATACCAAATATCAAAAGCTATTTTTCACAGTTCAACTCTGAAACAGAGGATTGTATAAACAATACTTGTTATAGTCATAACAAAAACCCAAAGTTTTGTGTCAAAGCAAGAATACTTCTGAGCCTTGTAAAATTCCAGTTCAAATGGGATCCCTGATTAAAATACTAAAAAGCAAAAAGGGGTGACTTGTGGTGCCAGGATTAAGGATAAGATAATTGGAGGTGAAAATCCCACGTTTGAACCATAATTCAATAAACACATTTATTATGCTAGCTTTAAGGTATTATTCTTGTGTGGCTTTTAGATAGCATAGCATTTAGCTTTGGTTTTGCTAAGTACCATCTCTGAATTTAGATTATGAAAAGAAGACTTGTTTCCAACCGTCCTTAGTAGCTTCCATTTCTACTCAGAGTAGTGTGGAGGGAAGGTGTGGGTTTCATTAACAGTTCCAGGTACTATTTCTAAACTCAAATAACTTACTGATTTTGAGAAAAAGGCTTTAAAGAAAAACCCTTTAATTAGGACGGAACATTCTAGCCCTCATTATTATGAATGTTCTGAGAAATCAAATTTGAAACAAAGTATGCATATCTTTTCAAAAGGGAATTTCCATCAAATGTATGGAATTGTTTTTATTACTGTTATATTAGTATCATTTTGAGTATGATTTGATCCTAGAGATCATGTCCTAGCGTTAAGGATAACTGAATTCCTGCTATTATTGCAACTAATGAATGAAGCAATGCTATCAGAAGGCCATAGTTTTCTAAGGGAAGAAGAGGTGTAGGTTAGTCCATTACCAGATTGGACTGTGAAGAGCTCATTGATGGGCTTTCAGTTTTCAATAAGGAGTAAGGGACTGTAGAAGGCAATGGCACCCTACTCCAGTACTCTTCCTGGAAAATCCATGGATGGAAGAGCCTGGAAGGCTGCAGTCCATGGGGTCTCTGAGGGTCCGACACAACTGAGGGACTTCACTTTCACTTTTCACTTTCATGCATTGGAGAAGAAAACAGCAACACACTCCAATGTTCTCGCCTAGAGAATCCCAGGGACCGGGGAGCCTGGTGGGCTGCCATCTATGGGATCGCACAGAGTCGGACATGACTGAAGCGACTTAGCAGCAGCAGCAGCAGCATGGTCATTTCAGGGCAAGAAGCTCTGTTTAGAATCTTTAGTTTTAGTTTTAAATAGTAATTCATCTAAATATTACCCACTAACGTAACTTGGGTTTCCCTTGTAGCTCAGTTGGTAAAAGAAACCGCTTCTAATGCAGGAGATCTGGGTTGGGAAGATCCCCTGGAGGAGAAAATAGCCCACTCCAATATTCCTGCCTGGAGAATCCCATGGATAGAGGAGCCTGGCAGGATAAAGTCTAGTCCATAGTATTGCAAGAGTTGAACACAACTTAGCAACTAAACCATCACCTTACCTTAAGGAAAATTAAAGACAATTCAAATGAAAGACTTGAATATTCTTAATGATGGGAGTTTGAATTGCTTGTTTTTCTTATGCGACGCAATCCTAATTCATATTTTCATAAATGAAATATAAACATTGTCCATGTTTTCACTACTGTCTGTAATATTTCAAGCTAAATTATAGCTGTATGAATATTATACATTTGTTTATTCATTTCACCAAAGACAAATAAATATTTCTGAAGTCACTGTTCAGCAGCTCCTTTCTAATTCAGCAGTTAAATCCTGGTGAGTTAAGAGCTGGTTCTAGTATAGGCTGTGCTCAGACAGTTGTGTTTGACTTTGCAACCCTATGGACTGTAGCCAACCAGGCTCCTCTGTTCATGGGATTTCCCAGACAAGAATACTAGAGTAGGTTATCATTTCCCTCTTCAGGGTATCTTCCTGAGCGAGGGATTGAATTCACATCTCTTACNGACAGTTGTGTTTGACTTTGCAACACTATGGACTGTAGCCAACCAGGCTCCTCTGTTCATGGAATTTCCCAGACAAGAATACTAGAGTAGGTTATCATTTCCCTCTTCAGGGTATCTTTCTGAGCGAGGGATTGAATTCACATCTCTTACAACTCCTGCTAAAGAATTTGGCAGGCAAATTCTTTACCACTACGGCCATCTTGGAAGCCCTAGTGTTAGTAGATTTATTATTTAATCTCTACATGATTTATTATTTAATCCCTAGTACCTCATTTGATGGTCATGTCCTAGGGTTGGGGAGTATGTGGATTAATAAAATCTTCTCTATGGCTGAGAGAAAGGCTCAACTCCTAGTGGAGAGATATTAATCATCATTTATGTCTTGCATTGTGTTATATATATGCCTGAGAAAAAGTTACCTTAGACTTCAGAGACCAGGAAGGCATTTGAGGAGTAATTTCCATGCTGTTCTGAGCTCAACAGAAGGTGATTCTAAAGAAAGAACTGTAAGGTATGTTCATATAGTTGATGTGAGGCAGCTGTTTTGCTGTTATTTTAGCCTTTGTTGATGTTCAGTCTCCCAGTCATGTCTGACTCTTTGCAACCCCATGGACTGCAGCACACCAAGCTTCCCTGTCCGTCACTATCTCCTGGAGTTTGCCCATAGTCATCTTTATGTCTTTTAAATTCAGACTCTAAATTTGTATATATTTTTTAAATTAATTTTTTATTGGAGTATAGTTGATTTACTATGTTGTATTTGCTTCAGGTGTAGAGCAAAGTGACTCAATTATACATAAAAAAGTGTCCATTCCTTTTTAGATTCTTTTCCCATATAAGCCATTACAGAGTATTGAGTAGACTTCCCTGTGATATACAGTAGATCCTTGCTGTACTGTGCTTAGTTGCTCAGTCATGTCTGACTCTTTGCAATCCTATGGACTGTAGCCCATCAGGCTCCACTGTCCATGGGATTCTCCAGGCAAGAATATTGGAGTGGGTTGCCATGCTCTTCTTCAGGGGATCTTCCTAACCCAGGGATCGAACCCAGGTGTCTTGTATTGCAGGTGGATTTTTTTTACCATCTGAGCCACCAGTGAAGCCCACAATGGGTCCTTATTAGTTACCTATTTTGTATAGAGTAGTGTGTATATATCAAGCCCAATCTTCCAGTTTATCTCTACCCCAACCCCATACCTAGTTTAATTATCAAGGAATTTGCAAAAGATGAATATCTACCCCCATCCAGAGGCACACTGCGAACTTGAGCCTTTTTCATCTCTGATCCTGAAGTCCATTCTGGGGTTAGGAATGGTGGGTGAGGGGAATTCTTAGCAGGTGGAAGTCAGAGCAGAGAAAGAATGGGGGTGGCTGAAGGGGAAATCATGTGTTACTGCCATCCAGCCAGCCTCAAATGACCGGGGCTGCACATTCACCACATTTAATCATCTCAGGAAGGGCCATCCATCTCTCTAGGTAAAGTTTCTCTCAATTATCAAAGTTCGTTTACATCTAGATCTGTTTCTTAAATTCTCAGTTTCTTTCTTTATTCACAATAATCACAATTTGCTTTCAACTAGTAAATGGATTTGACTACATAATAAGTGTATTTGAATTACCATAGCTTCCTAGACATGATTGCTCGTGTTTTTCATGGGCTTCCTAAGCCAGATAATCATATTGAGTATGGATAGATTATCACTGGGGTTTGACTGATGACTGAAGACATTAATAAAATGGAGTAAAATGATTAGGTCACAGAGGGCAACTCTCACCATAATGGTCCTGGGAAATAAAGTAAGGCAGGTAAACTTTAATTTATCAAACCTCATTCCTTCTCTTCCTTCCTCTATCATCTTTTTCCTCCACATGTGAGCACTAACTATTCCTAGGTTCCCCCTCTCCAGTAAAAGTCCTCTCATGGAGCACCATATCCTACTCCAAGCATATTTCTTTTCTTTCCCCCAATATTAGCTTTAGACATTGCCTGCAAAAATATTTTATTATACTTGCCAAATTCATCTGTCTACACCCTGAGATTTTAATCTAGTCTTACTTCCTCTGTAAACTTTCATCACCATAAAAGCGTATTTACCTTTAAAACACATTGCATGCAGTGTATGCTAATGTACTTAGTAGCCAAGCCAGAGGGCCACCCAGCACATAGACAGCAGGACTAAAGAGAAGGTGAACCCTGAATCTTATGGTTCAATGTGTGTTTCATCTGTGTTCTCCAGAGAAAGAGAAAACTAATTTGTTTATACAGAGAGACTGATTGATTGACTGATTGTATGGAATTGGCCTATTCAGCTATGGAGGTTGAGAAGTCCCCAGCAGGCTGGAGCCAGGAGAGCTGATGGTGTAAATTCTACCCCATGTTTTAGTCTGAAGCCAGGAGAAGACACATATCTCAGCTTGAAGACACAGAGAGAATAAACCCTCCCTCACTTTGCCTTGTGTTCTATTCAGGCCTTCAGTGGATTAGTAGAGGCCCACCACATAGGGGAGGACAACCAGCTTTACTCAGTCTACAGATTCAAATGTTTATCACATCTAGAGACATCCTCACATACCCAGAACCATGTGTAACCAAGGGTTCGAACTCCCTGTGGGCCAGGTCAATTGATATATAAAATTAAGCATCATAGTTTGTGTAGAAATATGTTAAATCAAGTCAAGCAATTTAAAGATTCAAAGCCTTGAAAGTAAATGAGGGTACAGATTTGACTGTGGCACAATTGTCTCCAAAAAGAGGCAATATTTCCACCACATTTTGACAGAGTTAAATGAGGAGATTATCTGAAATAACAGGACAAGACTATATACCTTCAGGGACTTCCCTGATGGTCCAGTGGTTAAGACTCCATGCTCCAATGCCAGGGGCCTGGGTTCGATCCCTGGTCAGAGAACTAGATCCTGCATGACACAACAAAAAGTCTGCACAGGTCAATGAAGATTCCACATGCTACAACTAAGACCTGACACAGGAAAAAAAAAAAAAAAAAAGAAGAAGCAGCAAAGCCAAGGCCAGCAGGAGTGAGGTGCAAAGGCAGCTAAGACCTGAGGGATCATATTCAGGTAAGACTCTTCCTTCCTCCATCGTAATGCTGTTAAGTTTCCACCTATGCCCAGATGCTACAGAGGGAGAAGAAAAGGAACACAAGGAAAGGTAACAGTCCTTAAATTAACTTTAGTCACAATCTTCCTATTTCTAAGTAGATCTGCAGGTCAAATCATTCATGAATAATGGATTTCCATAATAGAAAACAAAGAGAGATATGTTTCTGCCCATTAGAATTATACAAATGGTTACAGAAAACACTGTTCCTACTCATTTTAAATGCATAAAGTCATTTTAATTTCTAAACAAGACTTTGAGGTAGGTACTATTTTTATAACCAGCTTGGAAATGAGCAAACCAAAAAGAGCATTGAACAGCTGCAAGTACTGCCCTTTGTGACGGAAGTGGTTCCTGTCTGCTTAACTCTATACTCAATTTTTCTTTTCTTATTTTCTGTCTCTACTATTCAGAGAATGCACCTCTGTTGACAATAACTATTATATGTCTTGCTTGTTCTATTTTTAATGTAACCACTTGGAATCTTTAGACTTTTATGTTTCTATCCTTGACAACACAGCTCCCTCCTGCCCTATAATTTTTTTATTTGTGAGGTTTCATGTTATCAGGCAAGATGAGTTAGTAAAAGTTTCCATTCTCCATGTTTCATGTTCAAAGAGTGCATTTATGCTAGTGGAATTTCACAGGGTAGCCATAACAATTAATTCACAGAGTTTTATAAGGTGAATAAAAGAGGAATACATGATTCATGAGTTCAAGGGCCAGAATAACAAGGTCCTAAAATCAAATGGATTGATTAAAAGACATATAACATCCTGCACTACAGTTTATTCAACATACTGACTGTATAAAAAAATGTGTTTCCTTTACTGGTTGGAGGTCAAATAAGTATAAACTTAATTTAGCCAAATTATGATTTTAGGAATGATAACATCATTTCAGTTCAGTTCAGTTCAGTTCAGTCGCTCAGTCGTGTCCGACTCTTTAGACATAGGAACATGACAATACCAGTTCATTAATTTATCAGCTGTGTAATTTGAGACAGATTCCTTACCTTCTCAAGTCATAATTTTTTCATTGATAAAATAAAAATCATAATATCCATGTGTCATAGAATTTATGGGGAGGATTGGGTATATTATAAAGTATGCTTCTTGGCTCAGGGTAGAAAACAGAGGAATCGCTCATCATCATATTCACTATCCTTCTCCACCATTCACTTAATTTCTTCTTTAAAAAAAAATTACTGAGTACAGATGATTCATGAACCATGCAGGTGTTAAGGGCAAAACTTCTTATGGATAGACCTGCACAGTTCAGACCTAAGTTGTTTCAAGGGTCAATTGGGTTTACATTGTTTCAGGCTACTGAGACACATTAATGAACAAACAGGGATGGGCAACCATCTTAGTCCATTCAGGCTGTTACAATGAAATAACACAAACAAGGTGGCTTGTGAACAATAGAAATATGTCACCATTCTGGAGACCAGAAGCCTGCAATCAGGGTGGCCTTGCTTGGACGGAGCCTGCTTGGAGTAGGGTGGGGGGATGCTTCCAGGTTGCAGACACAGTGTCACTGTGTCCTCAGGGAGGGCAGGGACCAGGGAGCTCCCTTGGGTATCTTTTCTAAGGGAACATCACTGTCATGGTCTAATCATCTTTGTGGTTCTACCTGTTAATACCAGCATCTGTAAGATTTCAACACCTGCCCTTGTGGGGGACACAAACACTCAGACCACAACAACAGCTCTACTCCTTTGCTATTTACATTCCATGGGGATGCAGACAAATATCGCACAACACAATTAAATGTGTAAGTAAATTGCATGATATTTTAATAAGCCATTGAATGCCATGGAAATCAACCAGACATAGAGCAGGGTAAACTATATCTTGATAGCTGATTTGAAGCAACTGGGATATGGAAGGGGTTATCATTAAANCTAGAATTACATATGCTCTAAGTTCACACTAGAGTTTAAAGTACAAATAGCCCTCATTTTCAAATTTGATGCTGGATGTGTTATGGCCCTGTCTCTTATACACATCTGAAGGGGTTATCATTAAAAACGGAGTGGTAGTCTTCATCAGAAAGATAATCTTAAAGCAAATATAGGGCATGAGAGAATTAGCCAGAGAGAGCAGCTTCAGGCAGAGGAAACCACCAATGAAAATGCCCCAAAACAGGAGTATGCATCAGGATTCCAAGGAGACTACTGTGGCTAGGATGGAGAGCAGTGGTTGAGTCAGGAGTCAGCTGCGGAGACAGATGGTGAGCCTGCTGTCAATGCTCTGGTTTTATTCTGAGTCAAATGAGGGGCCACTGCAGAGTATGAACCAGAAGCTATGATGTTCCATCATCTTACTAAGATGCGATGAATCAGGACCTAAAACACTGTCACCGTATAAGAAATGGATCCCCTATAGAACTTCTCATAGTTATAAAGATCTGAATTTTTGAATTGGAAAATTTTATTTTAATTGGCCTCCTTTTAATTGCATTTTTCAGTAAAAGGAACTTGAATAGCAACATTTCAGAATCAAAACTCTTACAGAACAAAAAATATGGATTTAATGGGGGAAAGGCAAGGATAGATTGAATATAATATTAGAGTTAAATTTGTTTGTCATCAGTGGCTCTGTGGTAAAGAATTCACCTGCCAAAGCAGGAGACTCATGTTTGATCCATGGGTAGGAAAGATGCCCTGGAGGAGGAAATGACAACCCACTTTAGTATTCTTGCCTGGGAAATCCCATGGACAGAGGAGTCTGGAGGGCAAAAATGTTGGACACCACTTAATGACTGAACAACAAAAATAATTCAAAAATATAAAAATGAATAGTTTTATCTTTTAAACCAATGGATTAAGGTAGTGATTTGAAACACTGAATATGTAACTAACTTGAATCTGATTTTCCTCTTTCTATTTTTATGTCTTATTAAATAATCTGATTTAGAAATATATTGTCATGGTCAACCCGGATAAATGCACCAGTAAGAAGGTCCTGGCTTGCTGCCACACAGATATTTTTCTGGTTTGCATGGACACCATGGCTTGGACAAGCAAAAACAGGTATGCAGAGTATAATTTGGAAAAAGAAGCAGAATGCAAAGAATCTTCTAGAAGTATAGCACTTCTCCCAGAACAGTTCAACTCTGTCCCTTAATCTTTTCCTCATAACTCAATGGCTACTCTAGAATTACATATGCTCTAAGTTCACACTAGAGTTTAAAGTACAAATAGCCCTCATTTTCAAATTTGATGCTGGATGTGTTATGGCCTTTATGGCTCTGCCTTCCATTTAAAATAGAGGCACATCTTGAGAGCCACTGAAGAGCATGCCTGCAGGCTCACAGCCCTGAGACATAGCAAGCACTCAGAGAAAGGCTTCTACTTGCTCAAGTGTCAGAGAACAATTTTAATTTTAGCTGCAGTGGCCTACTACCATCATTGAAAGTATGGCACAGATTTTTGTTGTAAAGCTGAGGGGACATGATTGCAGAGGAACATCTGAAGAATGAGAGAAGGGAAAGTAAAAGCCTAAATGATTCATACAAGAGTACTCTGGAAGTGGTTAGATCTGGTAACCAAACTGGAAATTCCTGATGACTCAGGGCCACTGCTCATCTATTCTTGCAAATTAGTGGAGAGTTGAAGGCTTGTCTCATGCAGGAAACTGGAGTAGTTAAGTAGTAAAGCACAGCTTTGCAAGAGGAACAATAAAAAGTGTTATGTTAGGAAACTGACATGGAGCTTTTAGTCTCCAAAGAAAAGGTCATCTGCTTTGAAAATGATGTTGCTACGAATGAATCTGAGACACTTGCCCAGAAAAGAGGTGAAGGAATTGGATGTTTACAAAGAAAGAAACCCTCCCAGACAGGACCAAGATGTGATAGGTTTTAGAAGGCTGTCCTCATGATTCTTAAGTTATCTATTTGTTGAAATGATACTTAAAGTATCTCAGAATAAAATTCAAATATAGTTTTATTTGGGGGGTGGCTTCCCAGGTGGCACTTGTGGTAAAGAACCCACCTTCCACTGCAAGAGATGTGGGTTCGATCCCTGGGTTGGGAAGATCCCTTAGAAGAGGGCACTGCAACCCACTCCAATATATTTGTTTGAAGAATCTCATGGACAGAGGAGCCTGGAAGACTATAGCCCATGGTGTCAAAAAGAGTTGAACACAACTGAAGTAACTTCATAGTACATAGTTGTTCCAGGGCAGAACATGTTTTACATTAAGGATGTGTGTGGTGTGTTAGGTAGCCAACATAATAGAGGAGGATATTGTAGGTTTTCAGTAGACAACAGCCACAGATGCTTAATTTCCTGCATTTTGTCATGTTGAGAAACACAATCATTCCATCCAAAACACTGACATTGGCACCATTTAAAAAAAAATGAGGTAACTTAAGGGGTGTTTTTGTGAAGACTGCAAGGTTGCACCCCCAGTGTGTGGTCCAAAAGCAATGGAAGATACTTAAAACATATTGACCAAACCCAAAGAAACTGTGTCCTATAACCTAGTCCATTCCTATACGTTTGTATTTTTCTTTTCATTAATATTTGGTAAGTGTTAGAAAAGGTCTGGGGTATTTCCTCTAAAGAGATCCAAGTTCTCTATTCTGAAATTTGAGCACAAAGACCTTGTTCATTTCAGACAGGGGTGATGTCAAATGGAACAATGAAGAGGGGTACTGTGAGGAAACACTCAGAGGTGAGGAGGGAATGGAACTGACTGCCAATATCCTAGAACCCCCAGATTGATTGCAAAGGAGTGTCAGAGTATTGTGGTCAAGTATACTATGCTGATGTTTACTCACTGTCATGTACACAGAAAGCTGGTGTTTGCTGACCATCATTTGCATCAGGTGGGCATTTTTATAACAGCAGGTCTGAACAATGCCCAGATACCTGCAGCTCTTCACTGGAACAGTGTAATCTAAAGCAGATGCCTTCAGTCAGAGAGTGCCTTGAAGCATTCATTTTCATCCAAAATTTTTAGTAAGTGTCTTTGAGTTGTGAAATTTGCTGAAGCTTTGCTTTAAAAGTCAAGACAGAATAATGAGTTCACTCCATGCCATGCCTCTGTCAGAAATTAAAGCATAATTTTATGACCCTTAGCAAGAAGATTTGTTTTTCACTCCTTAAACTATCTATCATAATTGCCAATCTAAGATAATAAGAAAAGGTATGAGTAATACACATGTTTATATATTCGCATGGACATCACCAGATGGCCAACACTGAAATCAGATTGATTATATTCTTTGCAGCCAAAGATGGAGAAGCTCTATACAGTCAGCAAAAGCAAGACCAGGAGCTGACTGTGGCTCAGATCATGAACTCCTTATACCCAAATTCAGACTTAAATTGAAGAAAGTAGGGAAAACCACTAAACCATTCAGGTATGACCTAAATCATAACCCTTATGATTATACAGTGGAACTGAGAAATAAATTTAAGGGACTAGATCTGATAGACAGAGTACCTGATGAACTGTGGAGAGAGGTTCATAACAGTGTATAGGAATCAGGGAGCAAGACCATCTACAAGAAAAAGAAAAGCAAAAAAGCAAAANGAAAACAGAGGAATCGCTCATCATCATATTCACTATCCTTCTCCACCATTCACTTAATTTCTTCTTTAAAAAAAAATTACTGAGTACAGATGATTCATGAACCATGCAGGTGTTAAGGGCAAAACTTCTTATGGATAGACCTGCACAGTTCAGACCTAAGTTGTTTCAAAGGTCAATTGGGTTTACATTGTTTCAGGCTACTGAGACACATTAATGAACAAACAGGGATGGGCAACCATCTTAGTCCATTCAGGCTGTTACAATGAAATAACACAAACAAGGTGGCTTGTGAACAATAGAAATATGTCACCATTCTGGAGACCAGAAGCCTGCAATCAGGGTGGCCTTGCTTGGATGGAGCCTGCTTGGAGTAGGGTGGGGGGATGCTTCCAGGTTGCAGACACAGTGTCACTGTGTCCTCAGGGAGGGCAGGGACCAGGGAGCTCCCTTGGGTATCTTTTCTAAGGGAACATCACTGTCATGGTCTAATCATCTTTGTGGTTCTACCTGTTAATACCAGCATCTGTAAGATTTCAACACCTGCCCTTGTGGGGGACACAAACACTCAGACCACAACAACAGCTCTACTCCTTTGCTATTTACATTCCATGGGGATGCAGACAAATATCGCACAACACAATTAAATGTGTAAGTAAATTGCATGATATTTTAATAAGCCATTGAATGCCATGGAAATCAACCAGACATAGAGCAGGGTAAACTATATCTTGATAGCTGATTTGAAGCAACTGGGATATGGAAGGGGTTATCATTAAAAACGGAGTGGTAGTCTTCATCAGAAAGATAATCTTAAAGCAAATGAGAATTAGCCAGAGAGAGCAGCTTCAGGCAGAGGAAACCACCAATGAAAATGCCCCCAAACAGGAGTATGCATCAGGATTCCAAGGAGACTACTGTGGCTAGGATGGAGAGCAGTGGTTGAGTCAGGAGTCAGCTGCGGAGACAGATGGTGAGCCTGCTGTCAATGCTCTGGTTTTATTCTGAGTCAAATGAGGGGCCACTGCAGAGTATGAACCAGAAGCTGTGATGTTCCATCATCTTACTAAGATGCGATGAATCAGGACCTAAAACACTGTCACCGTATAAGAAATGGATCCCCTATAGAACTTCTCATAGTTATAAAGATCTGAATTTTTGAATTGGAAAATTTTATTTTAATTGGCCTCCTTTTAATTGCATTTTTCAGTAAAAGGAACTTGAATAGCAACATTTCAGAATCAAAACTCTTACAGAATAAAAAATATGGATTTAATGGGGGAAAGGCAAGGATAGATTGAATATAATATTAGAGTTAAATTTGTTTGTCATCAGTGGCTCTGTGGTAAAGAATTCACCTGTCAAAGCAGGAGACTCATGTTTGATCCATGGGTAGGAAAGATGCCCTGGAGGAGGAAATGACAACCCACTTTAGTATTCTTGCCTGGGAAATCCCATGGACAGAGGAGTCTGGAGGGCAAAAATGTTGGACACCACTTAATGACTGAACAACAAAAATAATTCAAAAATATAAAAATGAATAGTTGTATCTTTTAAACCAATGGATTAAGGTAGTGATTTGAAACACTGAATATGTAACTAACTTGAATCTGATTTTCCTCTTTCTATTTTTATGTCTTATTAAATAATCTGATTTAGAAATATATTGTCATGGTCAACCTGGATAAATGCACCAGTAAGAAGGTCCTGGCTTGCTGCCACACAGATATTTTTCTGGTTTGCATGGACACCATGGCTTGGACAAGCAAAAACAGGTATGCAGAGTATAATTTGGAAAAAGAAGCAGAATGCAAAGAATCTTCTAGAAGTATAGCACTTCTCCCAGAACAGTTCAACTCTGTCCCTTAATCTTTTCCTCATAACTCAATGGCTACTCTAGAATTACATATGCTCTAAGTTCACACTAGAGTTTAAAGTACAAATAGCCCTGATTTTCAAATTTGATGCTGGATGTGTTATGGCCTTTATGGCCCTGCCTTCCATTTAAAATAGAGGCACATCTTGAGAGCCACTGAAGAGCATGCCTGCAGGCTCACAGCCCTGAGACATAGCAAGCACTCAGAGAAAGGCTTCTACTTGCTCAAGTGTCAGAGAACAATTTTAATTTTAGCTGCAGTGGCCTACTACCATCATGGAAAGTATGGCACAGATTTTTGTTGTAAAGCTGAGGGGACATGATTGCAGAGGAACATCTGAAGAATGAGAGAAGGGAAAGTAAAAGCCTAAATGATTCATACAAGAGTACTCTGGAAGTGGTTAGATCTGGTAACCAAACTGGAAATTCCTGATGACTCAGGGCCACTGCTCATCTATTCTTGCAAATTAGTGGAGAGTTGAAGGCTTGTCTCATGCAGGAAACTGGAGTAGTTAAGTAGTAAAGCACAGCTTTGCAAGAGGAACAATAAAAAGTGTTATGTTAGGAAACTGACATGGAGCTTTTAGTCTCCAAAGAAAAGGTCACCTGCTTTGAAAATGATGTTGCTACGAATGAATCTGAGACACTTGCCCAGAAAAGAGGTGAAGGAATTGGATGTTTACAAAGAAAGAAACCCTCCCAGACAGGACCAAGATGTGATAGGTTTTAGAAGGCTGTCCTCATGATTCTTAAGTTATCTATTTGTTGAAATGATACTTAAAGTATCTCAGAATAAAATTCAAATATAGTTTTATTTGGGGGGTGGCTTCCCAGGTGGCACTTGTGGTAAAGAACCCACCTTCCACTGCAAGAGATGTGGGTTCGATCCCTGGGTTGGGAAGATCCCTTAGAAGAGGGCACTGCAACCCACTCCAATATATTTGTTTGAAGAATCTCATGGACAGAGGAGCCTGGAAGACTATAGCCCATGGT
Source organism: Raphicerus campestris (assembly GCA_006410735.1). Lineage (NCBI taxonomy): Eukaryota > Metazoa > Chordata > Mammalia > Artiodactyla > Bovidae > Raphicerus > Raphicerus campestris. The sequence continues at coordinate 282,685 of SJYW01014437.1, forward strand.
GTCAAAAAGAGTTGAACACAACTGAAGTAACTTCATAGTACATAGTTGTTCCAGGGCAGAACATGTTTTACATTAAGGATGTGTGTGGTGTGTTAGGTAGCCAACATAATAGAGGAGGATATTGTAGGTTTTCAGTAGACAACAGCCACAGATGCTTAATTTCCTGCATTTTGTCATGTTGAGAAACACAATCATTCCATCCAAAACACTGACATTGGCACCATTTAAAAAAAAATGAGGTAACTTAAGGGGTGTTTTTGTGAAGACTGCAAGGTTGCACCCCCAGTGTGTGGTCCAAAAGCAATGGAAGATACTTAAAACATATTGACCAAACCCAAAGAAACTGTGTCCTATAACCTAGTCCATTCCTATACGTTTGTATTTTTCTTTTCATTAATATTTGGTAAGTGTTAGAAAAGGTCTGGGGTATTTCCTCTAAAGAGATCCAAGTTCTCTATTCTGAAATTTGAGCACAAAGACCTTGTTCATTTCAGACAGGGGTGATGTCAAATGGAACAATGAAGAGGGGTACTGTGAGGAAACACTCAGAGGTGAGGAGGGAATGGAACTGACTGCCAATATCCTAGAACCCCCAGATTGATTGCAAAGGAGTGTCAGAGTATTGTGGTCAAGTATACTATGCTGATGTTTACTCACTGTCATGTACACAGAAAGCTGGTGTTTGCTGACCATCATTTGCATCAGGTGGGCATTTTTATAACAGCAGGTCTGAACAATGCCCAGATACCTGCAGCTCTTCACTGGAACAGTGTAATCTAAAGCAGATGCCTTCAGTCAGAGAGTGCCTTGAAGCATTCATTTTCATCCAAAATTTTTAGTAAGTGTCTTTGAGTTGTGAAATTTGCTGAAGCTTTGCTTTAAAAGTCAAGACAGAATAATGAGTTCACTCCATGCCATGCCTCTGTCAGAAATTAAAGCATAATTTTATGACCCTTAGCAAGAAGATTTGTTTTTCACTCCTTAAACTATCTATCATAATTGCCAATCTAAGATAATAAGAAAAGGTATGAGTAATACACATGTTTATATATTCGCATGGACATCACCAGATGGCCAACACTGAAATCAGATTGATTATATTCTTTGCAGCCAAAGATGGAGAAGCTCTATACAGTCAGCAAAAGCAAGACCAGGAGCTGACTGTGGCTCAGATCATGAACTCCTTATACCCAAATTCAGACTTAAATTGAAGAAAGTAGGGAAAACCACTAAACCATTCAGGTATGACCTAAATCATAACCCTTATGATTATACAGTGGAACTGAGAAATAAATTTNTATCTTTTAAACCAATGGATTAAGGTAGTGATTTGAAACACTGAATATGTAACTAACTTGAATCTGATTTTCCTCTTTCTATTTTTATGTCTTATTAAATAATCTGATTTAGAAATATATTGTCATGGTCAACCTGGATAAATGCACCAGTAAGAAGGTCCTGGCTTGCTGCCACACAGATATTTTTCTGGTTTGCATGGACACCATGGCTTGGACAAGCAAAAACAGGTATGCAGAGTATAATTTGGAAAAAGAAGCAGAATGCAAAGAATCTTCTAGAAGTATAGCACTTCTCCCAGAACAGTTCAACTCTGTCCCTTAATCTTTTCCTCATAACTCAATGGCTACTCTAGAATTACATATGCTCTAAGTTCACACTAGAGTTTAAAGTACAAATAGCCCTGATTTTCAAATTTGATGCTGGATGTGTTATGGCCTTTATGGCCCTGCCTTCCATTTAAAATAGAGGCACATCTTGAGAGCCACTGAAGAGCATGCCTGCAGGCTCACAGCCCTGAGACATAGCAAGCACTCAGAGAAAGGCTTCTACTTGCTCAAGTGTCAGAGAACAATTTTAATTTTAGCTGCAGTGGCCTACTACCATCATTGAAAGTATGGCACAGATTTTTGTTGTAAAGCTGAGGGGACATGATTGCAGAGGAACATCTGAAGAATGAGAGAAGGGAAAGTAAAAGCCTAAATGATTCATACAAGAGTACTCTGGAAGTGGTTAGATCTGGTAACCAAACTGGAAATTCCTGATGACTCAGGGCCACTGCTCATCTATTCTTGCAAATTAGTGGAGAGTTGAAGGCTTGTCTCATGCAGGAAACTGGAGTAGTTAAGTAGTAAAGCACAGCTTTGCAAGAGGAACAATAAAAAGTGTTATGTTAGGAAACTGACATGGAGCTTTTAGTCTCCAAAGAAAAGGTCATCTGCTTTGAAAATGATGTTGCTACGAATGAATCTGAGACACTTGCCCAGAAAAGAGGTGAAGGAATTGGATATTTACAAAGAAAGAAACCCTCCCAGACAGGACCAAGATGTGATAGGTTTTAGAAGGCTGTCCTCATGATTCTTAAGTTATCTATTTGTTGAAATGATACTTAAAGTATCTCAGAATAAAATTCAAATATAGTTTTATTTGGGGGGTGGCTTCCCAGGTGGCACTTGTGGTAAAGAACCCACCTTCCACTGCAAGAGATGTGGGTTCGATCCCTGGGTTGGGAAGATCCCTTAGAAGAGGGCACTGCAACCCACTCCAATATATTTGTTTGAAGAATCTCATGGACAGAGGAGCCTGGAAGACTATAGCCCATGGTGTCAAAAAGAGTTGAACACAACTGAAGTAACTTCATAGTACATAGTTGTTCCAGGGCAGAACATGTTTTACATTAAGGATGTGTGTGGTGTGTTAGGTAGCCAACATAATAGAGGAGGATATTGTAGGTTTTCAGTAGACAACAGCCACAGATGCTTAATTTCCTGCATTTTGTCATGTTGAGAAACACAATCATTCCATCCAAAACACTGACATTGGCACCATTTAAAAAAAAATGAGGTAACTTAAGGGGTGTTTTTGTGAAGACTGCAAGGTTGCACCCCCAGTGTGTGGTCCAAAAGCAATGGAAGATACTTAAAACATATTGACCAAACCCAAAGAAACTGTGTCCTATAACCTAGTCCATTCCTATACGTTTGTATTTTTCTTTTCATTAATATTTGGTAAGTGTTAGAAAAGGTCTGGGGTATTTCCTCTAAAGAGATCCAAGTTCTCTATTCTGAAATTTGAGCACAAAGACCTTGTTCATTTCAGACAGGAGTGATGTCAAATGGAACAATGAAGAGGGGTACTGTGAGGAAACACTCAGAGGTGAGGAGGGAATGGAACTGACTGCCAATATCCTAGAACCCCCAGATTGATCGCAAAGGAGTGTCAGAGTATTGTGGTCAAGTATACTATGCTGATGTTTACTCACTGTCATGTACACAGAAAGCTGGTGTTTGCTGACCATCATTTGCATCAGGTGGGCATTTTTATAACAGCAGGTCTGAACAATGCCCAGATACCTGCAGCTCTTCACTGGAACAGTGTAATCTAAAGCAGATGCCTTCAGTCAGAGAGTGCCTTGAATCATTCATTTTCATCCAAAATTTTTAGTAAGTGTCTTTGAGTTGTGAAATTTGCTGAAGCTTTGCTTTAAAAGTCAAGACAGAATAATGAGTTCACTCCATGCCATGCCTCTGTCAGAAATTAAAGCATAATTTTATGACCCTTAGCAAGAAGATTTGTTTTTCACTCCTTAAACTATCTATCATAATTGCCAATCTAAGATAATAAGAAAAGGTATGAGTAATACACATGTTTATATATTCGCATGGACATCACCAGATGGCCAACACTGAAATCAGATTGATTATATTCTTTGCAGCCAAAGATAGAGAAGCTCTATACAGTCAGCAAAAGCAAGACCAGGAGCTGACTGTGGCTCAGATCATGAACTCCTTATACCCAAATTCAGACTTAAATTGAAGAAAGTAGGGAAAACCACTAAACCATTCAGGTATGACCTAAATCATAACCCTTATGATTATACAGTGGAACTGAGAAATAGATTTAAGGGACTAGATCTGATAGACAGAGTACCTGATGAACTGTGGAGAGAGGTTCATAACAGTGTATAGGAATCAGGGAGCAAGACCATCTACAAGAAAAAGAAAAGCAAAAAAGCAAAATGGCTGTCTGAGGAGGCCTTAGAAATAGCTGCGAAAAGAAGAAAAGTGAAAAGCAAAGGAGAAAAGGAAAGATATACCCATTTGAATGCAGAGTTCCAAAGAATAGCAAGGAGAGATAAGCCTTCCTCAGTGATCATTGAAAGGAAATAGAGGAGAACAATAGAATGGAAGGAATAGAGATCTCTTCAAGAAAATTAGAGATGCCAAGGGAACATTTCATGCAAAGAACAGAACAATAAAGGACAGAGATAGTATGGACCTAACAGAAGCAGAAAATATTAAAAGGTGGCAAGAATACACAGAAGAATTATACAAAAAAGATCTTCATGACCCAGATAATCACGATGGTGTGATCGCTCACCTAGAGCCAGACATCCTGGAATTTGAAGTCAAGTGGGCCTTAGGAAGAATCACTATGAACAAAGCTAATGGAGGTGATAGAATTGAAGTTGAGCTATTTCAAATCTTAAAAGATGATGCTATGAAAGCGCTGCTCTCAATACGCCAGCAAATTTGGAAAACTCAGCAGTGGCCACAGGACTGGAAAAGGTCAGTCTTCATTCCAACCCCTAAGAAAGGTAATGCCAAAGAATGTTCAGACTACCACACAATTGCCTCATCTCACACAATAGTAAAGTAATGCTCAAAATTCTCCAAGCCAGACTTCAACAATACATGAAACCTGAAATTCCAGATGTTCAAGCTGGATTTAGAAAAGACGGAGGAACCAGAGATCAAATTGGCAACCTCCTTTGGATCATCAAAAAAGCAAGAGAGTTTCAGAAAAACATCTATTTCTGCTTTATTGATTATGCTAAAGCCTTTGACTGTGTGGGTCACAATAAACTCTGGAAAATTCTGAAAGAGATGGAAATACCAGAACACCTGACTTGCCTCTTGAGGAATCTGTATGCAGGTCAGGAAGCAACAGTTAGAACTAGACATGGAACAGACTGGCTCCAAATAGGAAAAGGAGTATCTCAAGGTTGTATATTGTCACCATGCTTATTTAACATTTATGCAAAGTATATCATGAGAAATGCTGTGTTAGATGAATCACAAGCTAGAATCAAGATTGCTGGGGGAAATATCAATAACCTCAGATGTGCAGATGACACCACCCTAATGGCAGGAAGTGAAAAAGAACTAAAGAAGAATGTCATCATTGCCTCTTGATGAAAGTGAAAGAGAGTGTAAAAGTTGTCTTAAAGCTCAACATTCAGAAAACTGAGATCATGGCATCCAGTCCCATCACTTCATGGCAAATAGATGGAGAAACAGTGGAAACAGTGTCAGACTTTATTTGGGGGGGCTCCAAAATCACTGCAGATGGTGACTGCAGCCATGAAATTAAAGGACGCTTACTCTTTGGAAGGAAAGATATGATGAATCTAGACAACATATTTAAAAGCAGAAACAATGGTTTTTCCAATAGTCATATGTGGATGTGAGAGCTGGACTATAAAGAAAGCTGAGCGCTGAAGAACTGATGCTTTTGAACTGTGGTGTTGGAAAAGACTCTTGAGACTCCTTTCGACTGCAAGGAGATCCAACCAGTCCATCCTAAAGGAAACCAGTCTTGAATATTCATTGGAAGGACTGATGTTGAAGCTGAAAGTCCCATACTTTGGCCACTTGATGAGAACTGATGCATTTGAAAAGACACTGATGTTGGGAAAGATTGAAGGTGGGAGGAGAAGGGGATGACAGGGATGAGATAGCTGGATGGCATCACTGACTGGATGGATGTGAGTTTGAGTAAACTCCAGGAGTTGGTGATGGACAGGGAGGCCCGGCGTTTTGCAGTCCATGAAGTTGCAAAGAGCTGAACATGACTGAGTGACTGAACTGAACTGAACTGAACTGATGAATCCAAAAAAGAAAAGGAGATTATGTCTTCTTTTAATTTAATATTTCTACATCCCATTTGCAAGTCATAGGTTTTTAATTTTGTGGTCTTTATCCTTGCTCTGTCAGNCAAAGAGCTGAACATGACTGAGTGACTGAACTGAACTGAACTGAACTGATGAATCCAAAAAAGAAAAGGAGATTATGTCTTCTTTTAATTTAATATTTCTACATCCCATTTGCAAGTCATAGGTTTTTAATTTTATGGTCTTTATCCTTGCTCTGTCAGTTTTTTGAAAAATTGTGTCATTGCCACAGAAAATATTTAGAAGCATTTAATATATATATCCTCATCAAGTATATTTTCTTTGGGTCTTCTAGAAAATTTTCAAAAATATTTCTGCATTTAAAAATGTTTATCTTAAAAAAAATTTAATTGGAATTTAATTGCCTCAGTGTTTTGTTGGTTTTTACATACAACAATGTGAATTACCCTAAGTATGCATATATCCCCTCCCTCTTGAGCCTCCCCCCCTCCCCCGCATCCTACCCCTCTAGGATTTCACAGAAAGACTCCTTACTGGACCAGCGTCCACATTCACAATTCAGTTTTTTATGGACTTTATCAAAGATCTTGGAATAAGCCCAAAGTAGATACGACCTTCAGATTCTATGAATGACTAGATATGGTCATAAAGTCATTTGCCAGTGTATTCAGTACTCACAGATATGAGTCCAAGCACTTGGCAGTGATATGCGCATTGACAGAAGTACCTTCGTTCTTTGAAGGCAAGAATGTTTAATGTGAAAACCTTCTCAGATATTAAAAAAAAAACTTACTTGACATCATTGAGAAAACTTTCCCAGATTTATTTATAAGGATCTTCATCAGGAAGTGTGTTAAACTAGATCCCCTGATCCCTCCCCTGCTTCCTCTCACTGAGTTCCCCTGGTAAGCACACTGTCCAGGTAATCCTTCTGGGGTACGTATAAGATGTGCTGTGAAAACCCTGCTATAAAATCATTTCAGGTTAGAGCTTAATCTATACCAGGTATGTTAATAGAGTAATTTAATTCAAAGAATTATTACCTAGGTTTGGGAAAAAAAAGAAAGAATACAAAGAGGGGTCAGAGATTCCTGCTGCCACATGTAACTGTTGATTAGAGACTCTCATTATATACTCAGAACTGTAGATGTTTATTGGACATGACCTCGCTGCCTATTATGCACTCAAATTCTTGAGTCCCTGAAAGAAAGGAGGTGATCAGGACAAGCCACAATATTTGCATAGTAGGGTACTGCAAGCCACTCTTCGCAGGGGACTCTTTTGTAAATCCAAGTTCCAGTCAAGGGCCAGTCCTGCAGGCAGGATGCTCTAAGGGCAGCATCTCAGGTCCACTGGGTTTATGTTTCTCTGCGCAGAAAGTGTCAGAGAGGCAACGAATACAGAAAACAATCACCCTCGCTGAAATTAGCGAAAGGATGAAAAGAGGTCAGCTAGCATGGTTAAATCAGGTTCGATCCCTGGGTCAGGAAGACGCCTCGGAGGAAGGCATGACAACCCACTGTGGTATCCTTGCCTGGAGAATTCCAAGAACAAAAGAGCCTGGCAGTCTACAGTCCATAGGGTAGCAAAGAGTCAGACATGACTGGTGACTTAGCATACACATACATAGCATGATTAAAACGTTGCCAGTTTGGAGGAGTGGCTCCTGGAGGGAAACTCTGACCTCTAAATGGGGGCGGGCTCCATGGAGCACCTGTCTTTGAATCAGAGTTGGAGTCTAAGCACCTGGACCTAGTGGCAAGAGTACCCAATGGGCAGCAGTATCAGGTCGATGATCAGTTCAGTTCGTGTCCTACTCTTTGCAACCCCATGAATCGCAGCATGCCAGGCCTCCCTGTCCATCACCAACTCTCGAAGTTCACTCAGACTCACATCCATCGAGTCAGTGATGCCATCCAGCCATCTCATCCTCTGTCGCCCCCTTCTTCTCCTGCCTTGAATCCCTCCCAGCATCAGAGTCTTTTCCAATGAGTCTTTGAATGAAGTGTCCAAAGTGCTGGAGTTTCAGCTTTAGCATCATTCCCTCCAAAGAAATACCAGGGTTGATCTTCAGAATGGACTGGTTGGATCTCCTTGCAATCCAAGGGACTCTCAAGAGTCTTCTCCAACACCACAGTTCAAAAGCATCAATTCTTCAGTGCTTAACCTTCTTCACAGTCCAACTCTCACATCCGCACATGACCTATGGAAAAATCATAGCCTTGACTAGACGGACCTTTGTTGGCAAAATAATGTCTCTGCTTTTGATTATACTATCTAGGTTGGTCATAACTTTTCTTCCAAAGAGTAAGCGTCCTTTAATTTCATGGCTGCAGTCACTATCTGTAATGATTTTGGAGCCTCCCCCAAAATAAAGTCAATCAGTGTTTCCACTGTTTCCCCATCTATTTCCCATGAAGTGATGGGACCAGATGCCATGATCTCGTTTTCTGAACGCTGAGCTTTAAGCCAACTTTTTCACTCTCCTCTTTCACTTTCATCAAGAGGCTTTTTAGTTCCTCTTCACTTTCTGCCAGAAGGGTAGTGTCATCTGCATATCTGAGGTTATTGACATTTCTCCCGTCAATCTTGATTCCAGCTTGTGCTTCTTCCAGCACAGCGCTTCTCATGATGTACTCTGCATAGAAGTTAAATAAGCAGGGTGACAATATATAGCCTTGACGTACTCCTTTTCCTATTGGGAACCAGTCTGTTGTTCCATGTCCAGTTCTAACTGTTGCTTCCTGACCTGCATA